>OZ026620.1:47762197-48056892 GCA_964020975.1 Hermodice carunculata | reverse complement strand
CCCCATCACCACCACCACCACCACCACCACGCCCGTCCGCGTGTACTGATACTTAGAATGAAAAAAAAGACACTCTGATGAAGAATTTTAATTCAAAATCACGAACATAATTCAGATGAACACGAATTTTGCTGTCATCCCCGGGTTCAAATGGTTAACGTTGTCATATGGAAAGTTCCACTTAGCAGTGTCTACTCCTCTGGTTATAAGACCGGAAAGACGCGGCCTGCGGTCGCAAAGTTCATATTTGTTTTCATAGTTTTCGTATTTCAAAAAGGCCAATGGGTATTTGTTTACCTTCGGTGTAGCACCACATACGTGTCATCTGAGTAGCATGTTTAACAAACGGTTGCAGTGTGCATGCTTTCAAACACAATAGCATATTGGTACGCGTAACAGAACCCACAGAGAAAAACTGACCGAGAAGTTTCAGGTAGACTTGTTTATCATGTAGGTTAGTCATCACCGCTATTGGTTAAGCCTAACCAATATCTGAAACAATGTCAACCATGCAAATTGAGCGCGTGGTTGTCTTCACCTTTTTTCAGTGACTCAATAGCGTCCACATATAAGTGGCTGTTATAAAACAAGCAGGAGCAACAGTGCCACACCGTCCGTGTAGTACTGAATTAAAAAAAGAAAAGAACAAACAAACATTAAACAAAACAAAAACAAAAATAAAAACAAAAACAAAAATCAAAAAAAAAAAAAAAAAAAAAGAGAAAACAAAACAAACTAGAAAAGAAGATTTGCTTCAAAGCAAATCTGTCTGTGCCTACAAAAGTTGTAAATATTAAATGATACAACTTTTGTCCTTTGGTACTTCACATTCCAGTAAGCTTTGGCTGCATCTAAATTTCAAAATCCATATGACCTTGACCTTTGACCTTTGCAGGTCACATGTAAATTGCAAAAATGTACACTGTTACAATACCCACAATTTAAAGTCCAATATGATTAGAATTGGGTGGAAATTGGCCGAGTTATGGCTGGGTGAAACTTTCAAAGGTCCAAATGACATTGACCTTTGACATTTAGGGGTCACATGTAAATTTCAAAAAGGGTAGTGTTACAATAGCTACAATTTGAGCCCAACATGAAATTGGATAAAAATTGACCAACTTATAGCTAATGGAAAGCCACAACCGACAGTGGCCTTTGACCTTAAGATGAGCTCTACCTGAAGTGGACCTTGACCTTTAAAATGACATTGTGACCTAAAATTGATCTTGATATGACCTTTGACCTTGACATGACCTTGACATTTGAGATGACTTTGGCCTTGCTATGATCGAACTCCTATACACTTGAAACCACATCTACTATTTTTGTATATACGATATTGAAGATTTAAAACTTTAATTAGCCCTCATTTGCATAATTTTGAAACGCATGACCTCCCATTATAAAAAGACGAGACTTCCTTTATAGAAGTATAATTGTGCCAAGTTTGGAGTTTTTACGTATAATAATTTTCAAATGAAATGTCGGATAAATTTGCTTGTAAAGAAAGAAAGAAAGAAGGAAAGAAAGAAAGAAAGAAAGAAAGAAAGAAAGAAAGAAAGAAAGAAAGAAAGAAAGAAAGAAAGAAAGAAGAAAGAAAGAAAGCCTAGAAAAACAATATGTCGTGGCACACAGACATAAAAAGACAAAGAAAACAAACAAAAAACAAACAAAAAAGCAAAAAACTAAACAAAAACAAAACAAAACAAAACAAAACAGAAACAAAACCAAACACAGCACAACCCCACCACTGTCCATATCAAAACCTAAATCCCTATTATTATGTTCAATGCAATTTTTTTTTTAATTTCAAGGCTTCAAGAACCAAATGAAAGTTTCAACGGGTCATCAGCTGGAAACCATCAAGCACGCTTCGCAGCCATAAATTTTCCGATACGCTCTTTTGTGACGGTGCCTTCTCGCCTTTCCCTTATATTTGGTAAAGACAACCCACTCGAATTTAAGAATGCCTGAACGTGAAACAAATAAACAATCAAACAAGCACGTGAACTAATACAATTTCTTGCTTATAATGTAAGACTCATTAACTTATATAAACTAGTATGAACTTATGCACATAAACACTAATGTGCCGGAAAATAGCAGCAAAATTCAAATTTCCACAAATGGACGGTCTTTAATATGATGGTCATTTCCTATGTTACTTCAGTAAAATAACACACGGCACATTCCATGTATTGTTTAAACGGTTCAGAAATTTAATCTAATAAGAAAGGGTAATTGGACCTTTTACTAACTCAGAGAATCCAACCTGGAGAACCCAGCAAACGGGAGCTGCGAAAATAGCTGCTCTCAGTGGGAGCTCCATTCACTTACTGTGGGGAGCCCTGTCGATCAGACGGGACATTGTAAAATTTGATTCACTTTCATGATAAGTATGCTGTACAAACGTTTATTTCATGTCAGCACATATAAATATATAACATTAGCCAAGGGCCAACTCGAGAGTGCAAGTAGCCCAGGCTGAATAAAATGGATACATAAAAGCATAATATACTGATAAAAGTATGAATGTATTCATAACTTATTAACAATGACATATCGCATGGACAATGCTAAGGAGTATGAATACAATACACACACACACACGCATACAACCGGAGTGATAATGAAAATGGAATGGTAAAGGCAAGGATAAGAAGGGGAAAAAAAAGAACGGAAGAAAGAAAGAGAGAGAGAGAAAAAAAGAAAGAAAGAAAGAAAGAAAGAAAGAAAAAAAGAAAGAAAGAAAAGGAATGACTAAAAACCAAAGTATGTATATACTGATACTGATGAAAACACGAGACATGACATGTGAAAATTGATGAGATCAACAGTATCCTACAGGGATGCACCGATGAGCACATACATACGATCCTGTCCAGTCCGACATGCGAGACTTGTTAACCTACTGACAAATAACTTATTGTTCAATATGGCAATTGGAAGATTCTCCTAAATTCCAAACCTGAATTAATCTTTTTATTTTAGGGAGTGAAATTGCATTTTTAATTTCATTGGATATTTTATTCCAAATTTTGACGAACAAGTTACTGAAGATAATTTTTCCTAAAAGTTGCTTTATTGGAAAATGGAAGGTTTAAATATTTTGGATGAGCAAGAACTCTTAGTGGATCAATATTGTTTTAAAATATTCTGCATATATGGTGGACTTAGCCTCCTACGGCTGTGTAGGCTTCAATAGATAAGGATCTCAGCCTACCAATTGATTATGTAGGCAGATCTGCTTTTTAGTGTATTAAGCAGTAATCACTCTTATAATCATCAAAGACAAAGCGTAATCCACGTTCCTGTATTTTTCTTCAATTTCCTTAGTGAGGACAGATCTACAAAAGTGCCACATTAAGGGGCAATAATTAAAGTTTGAAAGTATGAAGAACCTGAAAATCAGAAATTTGCAATCAGTGTGTAAATATGAACTGAGACGTTTAAAGACATTGAGTTGTCTGGTAGCCCTTCTGCACGGTTGAGTCGCATAAATATCAAATTTGAGCTTGTTGCCAATCTCAACCCCAAGCAGTTTAACATAGTCTTCAGAACAAATGACATCATTTTTTATTTCATTATTGATATTGCAAGAGTCCGTCCTTGAGGGGCAGAGGACAATAGCCTGAAATTCGTGTGGATTGACCAGTATTTCATTCTCAGTGAACAAATCTATAGAAGTGTTACATGTTTGTTCAAGATTGTACTGTCAAATTTCGAGGTCGTTATGACTGAAATTTAAAATGTTGTCATCTGCACAATTAAACAGATGACAACTCTCTATCTTATAGTACATGTCATTGAAAAATATATTGAATAACAACGGACCAAGAGTAGACCCCTGGGGGACACCTTTCATAATCTTTAGCCACTCACTGCGCACCCCACCAATGTTTACTCTCTGGTAACTGTCACTGAGGTAACTGCACATAAGTTTGAAGGCTTTAGAGTGAAGACCATACGCCTTCCGTTTGGAGAAAGCAAGAGCATGGGGCAAACAGTCAAATGCACGTGACAGATCCATGTGTATAGCACCAACATAATTTTTATCAAGTTTTTTTCTCCAGTCCTCAGTAAGTTTAATAAGTAAGCCATTGCAGCTATAACCTTTCCTTAAGGCTGAAAGCAAAGGGGAGAAAATAAAGTAAAGAAACTACATAATTTGATCCGAAATAACGCTCTCAATTTTTTTTTTTTGAGAAGCAGGGTAGCCCACTAATAGGCCTATAGCTACCTTTACCTAAACGGGCTTTCTGTTTCAAAGCTGGCGTCACCCCCGCCAGCTTCATTTTGTGGGGAACCGTGGAGGTGGCCAGACCTTTATTAATAATCTCAGTTAAAAATGAAGCCAGAGAATTTGAAGCCAAGTTGACTATTTCTTGGGAGGAATTTGGTCGAAACATGTGGCTTTTGGGGGGGAGTGTGGTAATATGTAGTATTTTATCGACCACCTCCATGTTCATATATTGCACAAACGCTGGGATTGTCGGCGTAAGTTTCTAGGTCATCTAAAGATTGACAGCTGTTGGATGAGAGACACCAATATCCTGGGCAATATATATATATATATATACATGTACATGGTAATCATTGAAAATATTGCAGATCATTTGCATGTCAGAGACAAGGGATGAGTTCTCAAGTAGGACAATACCTCCATGATCGTTGTTACCCTTGTTGGACAGAAATGGTTTGATAGCTGGCCAGAATATATTTTTGGATACCGCACTGTTACAACGTTCATAGAAGTACTGCCCAACGGCCTTTTTTTCTACGAAGGGTACATTTGTTTCTTTGCTCTTTGAACCTTTTCCACTTAACTCCTGTCTCATACCTTTTTGCTTTAAAAAAAGAGTTTCTCGGAATTTTTTTCCTAGAAATATTTTTTCCGTAGTTCAGCGTTGACACGAGAAGCTTACTGAGCCTTGATTCGTTTTCTCTAAACTAGGGCATGTTCAACAATCACCTTCTCAAAAAGGTGGGTGAACGCCCGCTAAGAATCATTCACATCATAAAAAATCTCGGATACCTGAAAAAGAACATACGTAAGAAATACATTTTGGTTTTCTACCAGCTAGGTCTCTGCGGTTTAGTGGAAGACCATGTGTAACCAATACAAGTGCTGACTGTAGCTTTTGTTCTTTAAGCCAATGTAGTGGCTATGAGTAAGCGCAAAATGTAAAGCACAGATACATGACGCGCACATGCCATTTATAGTATTTGAATTGCGCACGGAGATGACAAAATGAAGATATCTGTGCAGTACTAAAAAGAGGAAATGTAAGGATCTTGACAATTAGCTTGTAGTTGTAGTAGTACTGGTAGTGGCATTTGGCAAAAATCCTAAAAACATGAATGATGTGTGACAAAAAGCCTATGTAAATGTTAGCTGAATATAGTCACCGTCGACGCATCCGCAACCTCTGTAGAACACACTCTCAGGACAAGTGTGGCAGCACAGTAATAATAAAAATATATGTGGCTCCACCCCACAGGGAATGTAAGGAAGGTAAAGTAAGCACCGGTCCATGTACAGGAAAAGTGAGACAATGTCTAGATGTCCGTAATGCCCAATTATCGGCGAGATGAAATGTTTGTCTGGCCGATATAAGAGTTGAGGGATAGTCGAGTTCAGTCCTAGGCAAGCAATAAGATCCCGCCATGCTTAAATATCCGTTCATGACGTCATGAACATGTGGAGTAAATTAAAGTAAGATGTCCAGATATCCGTAGTGCCCAAATGTCGGCGAGAACAAGTGAGTGTCTAGTTGATCCTAATATGAGAAATAATAATGTGCTCTGAAGACAGTAGAAACATACCGTCGAGTTCACTCAGAGTTAGCAATAGGACACCGCCATGTTGAACCTTGGTTTTGAACTTGTCCCAGGACAGGTTTACTGCATCCCAAAAAGCTCGCTGGGCGATAAAGGCAGTGTATTGCAACTTCAAAAAACCGAAGTCTTTAAAATACTCACAGGAAGATGCCAGAACGGTAAATTGAATGGTCCTGCTAAGCCTATAGGCTATAAAATAGTAGTGTGACCATTCAAGCAAAGTACAACCGTGCTCAAAGATGTAAAATTGAAGAAAGATATGTAGCCTAGTGTCCTGTCAGTTGAGCGGAAGTGACGCAACTTCCTCTGAACACTTAAAGTGGGGTACCTCGGATTTTAAGGTTTTATTTAGCTCATATGTATGTTTTGTGGCCATGGAACGGCGGGGTCTCGAACCAGCAGCCTTCAGCACTGATCACCTAGCCGAAAATGGGAAACGCCCATACCAACTCATACCAAATCTCTATTTCAAAAAAAAAAAAAATAAAAATGTTCAATGGAGGCATGTATGCGCCAATGCAATACTTGACACGTCCCGGTTCATTTTATTCAATCCAGTACAAATGCAATACTGTGTTCGGAGGTGTCCCAGACCATGGATCTGTACATGTGTAAGTCCACAAAGGACGCCGAAAATAAGTTAGTATGGTGATAATTTTATATTAAATCTCTGCCTTGACGCAACTAGATACACTTCACATGTCTTACTACTCGAAGAGCTTGAATGGCAACCTCTGGGAAATTGGAGGAAATACTTTAAACTTATTCTTTGAAAAAAAAATGTATAATAGGTTGACTCCACAATACCTACATGATCTCGTTCCTCGTGACGTTGCATTCACTACTGGGCGTCTATTGAGAAATCGTACTGAATTACGCCAAATTATGTTCACCACCAATCGCTTCGGCGATTCATTTCTCCTGTCTGCTATCAAATTATGGAATAACCTCCCGGTTGATGCTCATCACACCGAATCTAAGTTAAATCGTTTACTTTTAAATGTTGACAGAAAAGCTCACATACTTCAAACATGGCAGTCGTTTCCTAAACATATGCCACACGCAGCTACGTCTTAACTTCTCTGTTTTAAATGCCCATCTATATCATGTCAATATCCTTCCAGCCTCAACGTGTGCATGCTCTCATCCTACTGAAGATACGAAACATTACCTTTTGTTCTGCCCCAAGTTCACTGTGCAAAGGGTCCGTCTACTGAACACTGTGTGTCACTTACTCGCCCCAGGTGTAAATCCGAATCTAATAGTTCAGTGCTCTTGTGAAATTTTACTAAATATTGTCTTCAAAGGAAGTGAGGATTTGCCAGACACTGATAATGTATTCATCTTTGAGGCTGGTCAGACATTCGTATCAGAATCTAGACGTTTAATTTAGTAATGATCTAATTATAAGCCTCCATTATTTGGCATCAATTGTGTTATCGCGTACAAGCCGTGAATTTAGTCTTCTGTTGTCGTCCAGTGTGTATTGTATATATTCCTGTGCGTCCTCTTATGTACTGGAGAGTCTCCAGATTAGTCTTTGTATTTTACTAGGCAATCCAGAGAAAATAAATATGTAAATTATAATAATAATAATAATAATAATAATAATAATAATAATAATAATAATAATAATAATAATAATAATAATAATAATAATAATAATAATAATAATAATAACAACAACAACAACAATAATAAAAATAATAAATACTGGAGAATTGGGGATTATTGTGGCAATTCTTTTTAAAAAATCTTTAACATCTCAACACTCTTAACAACTGCAGACCAATAACACTGAGCTCGGTACATTCGAAGTTAATTGGAACGTGTCTTTTCGCTGATGATAAGGCTTGTACTGTGCAGTTTTGGTATAGGAAATTAAGAAGTGGTGAGTTCGGCTGTATTTATTTGAACGACGTTATTTCAACTGTAATTCATTGGAATCTTGTGTGTTTGTTTGCGGTTTAGATGCAAACAAATGTTTTGAGAGTGTGTCGCATGATGGCTTCTTCTATAAACTGTGGTTTAAAATTCCAGTTAATATATATTTTTTTTATTGTAAAGTGGTTTTGGAACTCAAAAGCTAAGGTCAAATAAAAAGTAAAGCTTTTAATGTTACTATGGGTACAAGGTAGGGGAGTGTCCTCCCGCCTAAGCTGTTGAATGTATTTATTGATAATTTTCTGTAATCGTGGACCCATTAACAAGATATAAGGTCCCTGCTGAAACAGTTACGGGATTCAAACTCTGTTCTTACTATTGGTAATAAACTGCGCAACAGTTTGCATGTGCGGATGATATATCATTTTTTGCATGGACCCCCTGCTCAACTTCAATCACTTATTGATATTTGTAACGTGTATGCTATAAAATGGCCTTTTCGTTTAAAGACAGCTAAGACACCAAAGATAAATCATACTTTAATCGATCCTAGTTCGAAATGTATTTGTGTTAGGATAACAAATCTTATATGTGTGTGATCGTCATACTCCAAAAAATTTATAAGTCCCGCATTTTGGTGTCTGTGATGTCAATTGTTCAATAAACAATTGAAAGTTGACCGCAAAGCATCCAACTCATAAATGTCGATATAGGTCACTAATTATTCGAGATAAAATCATAATTATATTGGAATCTTAATCCTGACATATTGGCAACAACAACCAAAAAGAAAAAACAAATCAAAAACAAAAACAAAAACAAAAAAACAAAAAACAAAACAAAACAAAAACGATCCTACGATTTTTTATGTTTGGCTTAGTTTATCTGTTATCCGTCCTCAAACTTTGACATTTCAATTTTCCCTTTGATTTCCAGGATGTTCATTTCATTCATTTCATAGAAGCAAAACGAAGCAAAACTTTGAAAATCGCTGAAACGTACTTGCAGTTTAGACATTAAAGAATCAAAAGCCGTTAACCGGATTAAATTTCGCCCAGTCGTTTTTCTTGAAATAACCATTCCTAGGTGGGGTTCTTGTCCTATCATCCTTTCTGAGAAAACAAGCTACAAAGACCTTTGATGTTTATCATTTGGCTCTGAAACAATACCGTTTGTTCAAGTTGAGCTGATATTTGTACAAAGCGGAGTAAACATAGTCCCTTAACATTCAGTGAAGTTGTCAATCAATTATTGGCCAAGCACATGAACAAAAGAGCCTTTGAAGTACGGAAAGCATTATTCAGCTATCTGTCAAACAGCGACAGCGCCAATCTGGTTTCAAAGCGTGACGTCATGGAGGCGGCCCTTCGGGCCCTGTGACTGGAAGCCTGGCAACGATAGTTGTGTTGCCTTGCCACGGCTGCCCGTGGTCACTGAACGGGTGGCGGGGTTGGTCTACTGCCCCCTACCTCTTCATCCCGCTTTTTTTTTAGGGATAGTGTTTTATTGTATTTACTCATATCTGTATGCTTTACGTAGTTAGCTTGTTAGACTTGTCGGTACACTTTACTTAGTTAGCTTGCCATTATTTTGTTGTTATTTTCTCAAAGAGTTTTATTTTTCTTTCCAGCCTGAATTTTGTATCGCTATTTCGTGTGTGTTTCTCTTGGGCTCACGTTTATGCTTATTGCGATGTATTTATTTGTACTTTTCTGTCCTCATCCTTGGGTTTTGATAAAACATTATCATGCACATGGGTATTGTTGATTAAAATGCCAGTTTTTTCACGCCTGTCTTTCGGCATGCCGCCTGATTTCGTTGCGTCGCCGTGATACCATTCTCGTTTTGACATGAGCCGTTGCTACCTGTAGCCACACGACAGACTGTTAAGTATGATTGACTGGTGGCATTGTGCCGCGAGGTGGCTGAAAACCAAAACACTGTCACATGGGACGTTCAGGTGTCCACATGCCTCTGCACTTTTTTTGCGTTTTTCTCATATTTCTACTTTAGTTAGGACCTTGGAATTTTGCCAACTTATAGAAAGGACATCTATCTTAAAGTCTTCCATGCATAGGGTTTGGTGTCTTACCTGTCATTAATATTAAAAAATCGGTTTGCTGACAGTTTGAGAAAAGTACATTTCATCTCCAAGCCTGTATAGTATCTAGGAGATATAGTTCTACAGAATGTCAGCGAGTAAGAAATTTTAAGAATAACTTATAATGGTAAAATGACTGCTGATACCCATGTAGCTAACATGATTGCTTAAGCTCATTATGTTGTTTCCCGCTATAGCGGCGTAGGGTTGATTATCCGGGATCTGCCTCGGAACTAAAACATACATTTGGAACACTGTGGGAGTTCCTACTATCACATATGGCATAGAATGTAGAACACTGTCGCAAAATGACATGAAAGGAACACTGTGGGAGTTCCTACTATCACATATGGCATAGAATGTAGAACACTGTCGCAAAATGACATGAAAGAATTGGAGACAACACATGCAACTATTATTTAAGGTCTTGTTAGTGGCAGTAAAAGGTCTCGCTCCAACCCAGTCTTGGGTGCCTTGGACATACCCGAAGTTGCTGATATTATTAAGCGTAATGTGATTTCTTTTGATAGACGCATTTTCTACTTTAGTCCATTCACTTGTCCCAGATCTAACTACCTTTAATGATTTCTCCCTGCTAGATACTTGGTAACGGGAGAAACAGTGAAAGGTTCATTAGTTGACCTTATTGTCAGCTTAGATCTATGCCCTCTGACTGTCTTACAGGGCAGATCCTTTTGGCCGCCACATTATGCTAAACAGGTCACTGGACGGATGCCCAGTTGACTCCATCTGGTATCTACTGTGCCATGAGGAATATAATAATCCAGTGAGTCAACTGAGACGGTTAGTTATTCTTTCAACGTAAGATTTTTATGTCTGTGTGCCAACACTGACACATTGTTTTTCTAGGAATTCTTTCTTTCTTTCCTTTTTTCTTTCTTTCTTTCTTTCTTTCTTTCTTTCTAGGCAGATTTGTCCGACATTTCATTTGAAAAGTATTACATGTAGAAACCCCCAAACTTGGCACAATTATACTTCTATAGATTAAGTCTGGCCTTTTTATAATGAGACGTCATGCTTTTTTTAAAATTATGCAAATGAGGGCTAATTAAAGTTTTAAATCTTCAATATCTTATATACTATAGTATTGCAACACTGCACATTTTTATCAGAACATGTAGCCTCAAAAGGGCAAAGGTCAAGGTCATTTGACCCTTTGAAAGTTTCATCTTGCTATAGATTGGTCAATTTTCATCCGATTTGGTTCATGTTGAGCTTAGATTGTGGGTATTGTAACACTGCGCAATTTACATGTGACCTGTAAAGGTCAAAGATCAAGGTCATTTGGACCCTAAAATTTGCATGCAGCCATAAGCTCTATGTAATGTTAAGTACCAAAAGATGAAAGTTGTAGCATTTAATATTATAACTTTTGAAGGCACACAGACAGATTTGCTTTGAAGCAAATCTTCTTTTCTAGCGGATTATTGTTTTTTTTTTGTATTGAAGTGTTGCTAGGTCAAGAGTAAACTGGTATCTGTCGGGCCCCCGGCACTATGCAAGCTCGTCTATGTGGCTGCTTGGACGGCCGATACTGTCACCAAATATGGTCTTAAAAAAGGTGATTATCATTGTACCTAATATATATATATATATATATATATATATATATATATATATATATATATATATATATATATATATATATGTTTGCATTGCATCACCTTGGTGTATCTTGCCGTATTTCCTCGTTCGCAGGGGTTTCAATAAATTAGTATTATTATCATCATTATTATTTTTTTATTATTATTATTATTATTATTATTATTATTATTATTATTATTATTACTGCTACTACTGCTACGACTACTACTACTTCTACTACTACTACTATAACAGCAGCAGCAGCAACAACAACAGCAGCAACAGCAGCAGGGTGTTCCGGAAAATACCGTAACACCAAGCGTTGCAAGTGCCATCCATGTTTTAATGCGTTTGCGGCTCGCAACTTTTGCAATTTACTTAGAGTGACCTCGCGGCCTTGTCCTTGACCTTCTAGCAGACGACAAATTACAGCGCATGTTTTCTGCTTTGCAGCGTGTGGCGGTCTAACGTTTCTGGTACAAAGAAAACGCAAAATTTCCAATCACACAGTCAGAAAAGCGAACTAGCGAGGACAAGTTACAGCACATGGAAGAAAAGTCAACACTAGCTTCCACTGCACGGTCAGCAGCTAAGTACCCAGTAGTGAAAAAAGTAGTAACATGATTTTGTAACACTCTTTCGCTGGACCTTCATCAGTGATTAGCACCCATCCACTGTCATCAGCGCCCGAGTGAAGGTGGGGTACTAATGACAGTGTCCGCCTGCCAGCTATCATCCCCAAAGCTTTCTCACGATGTAATATTCAAAAACATATTTCGTCCACTTCAATCCATACTGGCATGGTGTTGTTGTTGAGGACATGCGTCTACGAATGAACTGACCCATTATGGCCCATCGTGTCCATAACAATGCCCGGACCATATTCATGTGGCGACCTGTCTGGTTTATCATTTTCATTGCACACGAGTAAGTTAATCAGGGCTGACATAATTTAGCGTTTGTCTACTCATTAGTTCTGAACGTTCCTTTTGTATATTATCACCTTTTCACATGCATTTTCTATACAGTTAGCAGCAGCCCACATTCACATCGGAAACCGTCATGACCGAATGCTCGCTGAATAGGAAGTATTCATATTGAACTATGGTCCCCTCGGCTGCTAGGCAACAGAGCTATGCCTCCGCCATGAGGCAGGCCCTTGTACCAGTTATACCTAACCATCCAGAAGAACGCTTCTTCTGCCAGACAAACGAAATGTCTTCGCACGTATAGCATCTTGCATGCGGTAATACCTTGTGAATAAGTTTTCTCAAGCCCTTTTGCTGTCTCAGATTATTACTTATATCATAAAAGCTCATTTGGCACTGCTTAATACATGAATCTGCCCCCGCCCCCCCCCCCTCCATCTTGTCAAGTTCCTTCCTGCTGCCAAGCTGGCAGCACAGGATCCCAGTTAGTATTTGTCTCTTTAGCCGGTTTTTTTTCACGACGCGTTGCTTCTGTGTATAGTTTTCGCATCAAAAAAAATTTATGACATAAATTGCAGGAAAGCAAACACTTTACTGGACCTCTGAATTTTTCACCCACAACCTCATGGTTGCAATACATTTTTGATCGTGTAACCCAGTTCTGCGCATGTGCAGCAACTGTTTGTCGATGTCGGTCAAAAGAAGAAGACCACGTGGTAGTATGCACTCGTGTTGGTGCCGGTTGGAAAGCTTAATTTCGTGTAATCTATTTGGAAACAAACCAATTAAGAAACTATTGTACCTCAAATGACTGACTGACACACACGTGCTTTGACAATAACATCGCTTTCATGGAAAGCTTCAGTTTATAAAAATGATCGACCAGGAAAGATCTCTCAACCGTAATGCTGGTGGAAGGTGGGGGTGGGCGTGGGTGGTCGGGAGGATCGCACTTAAAGTATAGCAAATGTGCAAATGACAGATGTTAACAGTACATTCCGCAAAGTCCACCTCTATGTGATCATCTTTTTCTAAAAACCCTTTACCTCAAGATTCTGAATAACTGTGGCAGATTGGAGTTGACTTTGCGGAAAGCTGTTTTGGTTTATAAACTTGTGAGAAAAAACGTTTTGAAAATGAAATTTTGCCTTATTAAAAATATTCATTTCTTTCTTTCCACTTCAGCGTGAAAGTTACTAAAATATCGATCGCTACCAGCAAAGAAATATTTTCATTTTTATATGTACTGCAAGCAAGATCGCGAAAGTTTACATTTATAACCATATGCCCGGTTTCACACTTACTCGGTGAACAACAGAAACAGAAAGGCACTAAATTGCTTTCATGTCCAATCGCACTCACAGAAGTTTCTCTCAATGGAGTGCAGACTCCTTTCCATGTAGCCTTCTTGGTCAAAACGATAGAGCAAGTTGACACACATTTCTGTTCGCTCCGAGCTTTCTCTAACTCTTTCAATAAGTCCACCTGGAGCTGAATTAATTTGAAAGAACGTAAAAAAGGTGAATTATCATAATTTATCAAGACTTCAACTTGCACAGGGAAACAATCATGATGGGTTCTGTCCCTTATCTATAGTAGTGACTCTTCGCCCGGGGTTTTAAGGTAAATCCAGGGTAGAGTTGCAGATTTTGATATGCTACTTGCTATGAGCATATGCTAATTAATGACATAAGACGGGCTACTCTCAGAACGATGCTGGTTGGAGGCCTTGTTCTAGTCCCCAAGAGAAAGTAGTTTTCTGTCCTTTCGGGGTTGTAGAGTCCATCAGAGCATATTTCTCAAAACACTTTCATGAATGTTATCTGCTACTGAACAGGATTAAGAATTCCTGTGGGAATAATCACCACACTTCAAGATGACCTCATTTCTGGTTCTTACTTTCCAACATGTTGTTAAAAGCATAACTGCATATATAGGTCAGGACTTTTCAGTATGTCTCCCAAAGGAGATACCAGGGCAATGAAAACATAGAATTGACAATTTATCTCAAGAAGGGGTGTTTCAATTCAATTTGATATCATAACATCTTTGGTTTTGTGGGTCCTGGCATCACTAACTCCTCATAGTTATAGTTTTGTAGGTCGTGCCATCAATGACACTACATAGTCAAAATTTTGTGGGGCTTGGCATGAATATCACATAGCTATAGGCTTGCGGGTTCTGGCATCAATCATACCACAGAATCATTCACAAAAAACCGTGAAACCTAATCCAGAAAAATAGGATTTTCCCTGTCGAAATGTTACAAACACTGGTTAAAATTACATTAAAAGTGTTGAGAATTAAAAATGTGTATGCCTTTTTTATTTATTTATTATACTATTTATTGTTTGCAAGTTCTGTCTAATGTGTGTGTGTTTTTGTTTCATGTATATATATATATATATATATATATATATATATATATATATATACATATATATATATATACATATATATATATATATATATATATATATATATATATATATATATATATATATATATATATATATAATGTTCCTATAGGCATTCTCAGGATCAAATACTCAGTCCCATTTTTTGCTGCAAATTAGTCATATATACGGGGGCAGATTTGATACAGGTACTATCTTGTCGATAAATAATGCTTAACTTTAAAAACAATACCGTGGCAAGGAAAGTAAAGTTCCTAAAGGTAACTTTTTAAAGTCATATATATATATATATATATATATATATATATATATATATATATATATATATATATATATATATATATATGTATGTATATAAACATCTCCTGCTTGAAAAATGATATCATACCACCTGGTCTGCTGCTTACTTTAAAACAACATCCAGATTTTAAGGTTGAAACTGTTAATAAAGATATACTTTGTGCAGATGCTCTCGGAGCCTCGGTTAGCCGCATTCCAACAACATCTAATCCCTTCCTCCCCCCACTTTTTTTGTGTGCCGTTCTTGAGAATGCCTGCTGTGACATGGCATATAATGATAACAATACATACAGTCAGTGTCTGTATTGCGTTATGTAAACACCGATCATACTTGGTTTTTTAAATCGTGTCAAACCGAACAGACATTTCAGATGAACGTTATAGTACCGTCAACTATTTACCTTGTTGAAAAAAAAGAGAGAAAAACAACTATTTACATTGTTAAAAAGGGCAGAGAGGAAAAAATACAGATTTGTCTTTGTATTCCTCTACAATAACACTGTTGCGCCATCTGTAGGTCTCACTCCTTGCCGTGGGAATCTGGCCATGGGACCTTCTGGTTCAGCTCACATTGCTTGACACACGAGGGACGCCAGGGTTGCTGGAACTAATCAAACCTTGTTGCTTGTTCACCCAATGTCTTTCCTGCGTACATAACACGAAATAATCAGCAACATAGCTTTTCGTGCCAGGCTCACCAGTAGAAAACTGTAAGAGTAGCGCATTTTGTTTGTCATCACTAAATTAATACTGTAGATGACAATGTGCGTTATGTGAAAGTCATTGCACGGTCGAACACATTTTGTTATATATATATATATATATATATATATATATATATATATATATATATATATATGTATATGTATATGTATATGTATATGTATATGTATATGTATATGTATATGTATATGTATATGTATCTGTATGAATGATGCAAGATTCTTTAAGGAAAGAAACCACAACTTAATTTTTTACAATTTCAAGGTGCAAAAGGAAAAAATGCAAAGGATTAGATTTTCTCGCCATGGGAGTAATCGAGAATAATATTGCATCGCAAATTGTAACATGAAATTGTTAGTAATTTCGGTGTTAGTAAGAATAGTTACCTCTCGACCATTATTTTCCTGGACCTTTGTGTCTGGGTCGAATGCCCATGAAATCGGTTGAGTTCACTCACTTGATTATTGAAAACCTGACGGTCCCATGGCGCCATCTTGGTAGCGGGTGATTGGGTGGGCTTCTCTGGTGGTAGAGAGGTAAGTATGCTTATTGATACCAAAATTACTAAAAAATTCACGCATTAGTTACGTAGCAGTACCTCTCGACCATCATTTGCCGATATAAAGACGCAACAGTGGAGGGTATAAGGTTAATGGCATACTGACTGCCGGGATTGGCAGCTTGAGGGAATCCATTGGCCTGAGTGAAGAGGTGAAGTATGACGGGAAAACCTCAGAGGTACATGGCCTTCAGGTCACCAACAGCAGAATCCAGCCAAAACCAGAAGCCTTTCTCTACTGACCTTCATGGGACAGCACTAAACCACCAGATCTCATCTGCCAGCATGATAGCTGTCCACCTCTTTGGTAGAGGCTGTCCATTTCAGCTCCATTAGACCTGTAGATCTGACAGAAACCTGGGGTGCCGGGGGGGGGAGGGGGGGAGCTGTTATATGGTTTCTTAGGGCATGGACTCCTGGGTCAATTGGCAACAGCCCAGCAGATTAGGACATACTGCCTGATATGGGTTCATGATTAGGTCAATTAAGCACAATGCCATAGGCCCACTAAAAAGTGGCCAGCCTATAGGCTACAGCAGATCTAAACCACAAAAGCACGATACACTGGAACAGAATGGCTGCTCAGATGGGATACAGAATGCCTAATGGATGAGTATTGGAAGCTAAGCAATTGAGTCTTTGATGCCCACTAAAGCGTACATACCCACCGGTAGCACTATCGTGTCATCCAAGTAGTGGTCTGTGAACATTGTAGACAATCACCATCCACAGGCCTGCAGAATGTCCACAACTGCGAAATTCCACGGAGTGTGCCAGGAGTTGAAAGGCACTAGGCCTTTCTAGCAACAGCCCATGGGCCTTCAGGATCATCTACTTAATCCACGAAGAAAACGTGTTTCTGCACACTTGCTCCTTACGAGGGTTACAGAGGGGTAGGAAGAGGGCAGACCTCTGTCCCCTATGTCCATCCTTGTGTGAAAGTTACCAGCAACGGGTTCTCATGGAACATAAGGTTCTTTCCTTCAGGGGAAGAGCAGTATCCATAGCATTGAAGGTAAAATCCTTAAAGGCCATAGCCAGCTTTTGTGCTACTTGGTTCTTTAGAAAGCCTAAGAGAGGCCTCAGTGTCACCTAGGAGTGGTCAGGCAACCATTGGAGTTGGTCATGAGCAAGAGGGTGGATCTCGTTTCTTCAAGCTGCCAAAGTGAGTGTTAACAGAAAACAAGTCTTCCAAGTCCAGTACTTGAGGTCCACCCATCAGGGGTCCTTAAGGCACTCAAAGGGCTGCTTCTCCCAAATGACTAAAACCAGTGGAGGGTCCAACCCAGGTACGACCTGCGTAGCTGCTGGCCTGTCAGTGTAGAAGGATGCAATGAGTGCCAACAAATAGGGATCACTCCCAATGCAGAGTCCAGGACCTTTGCCAGGGCTGAGGAGATGATCAGAAATCCCCAACTGTTCTTGAGCTCTTGCCTAAGGCTTGCTACTGATAAAGCAAACAGTTAGCAATGTCTGCAATGCATGGAGACCTAGGGTGGATTCCATTACTGGTGCACTAGTTGGAAAACATGTTTAAATTAGCCCAGTAAGCAATTAGAGAATATGGAAACCCTCCTCTGGCAATACTATCTGTGACTGATTCCAAAAAATCTCTGTCACAGATGTGCTATGAGACAACCATGAAGCATGCAGGTTGACCACTTGAGGGTTCCTATGGAACATGCTCATCCCCAGCTGCACCAGAAGTTTCAGCCATGCTGGTAAATGTAGCGGAGGTTCAGTGCTTAGTTCCAACAGGTCTACTGAGCAATCCGTCAGAGGGTGCCAGCCACAAGGATCAGATTGCAATCATGGAACCAAACCTTGAACAGTACCCTCAGAAGGATCTGCAGAGGTTGACATGTGTACACTCAATGGTTGCTCTAGTCAATGGCTAGAGTGTCCACTGCTAGGGCCTAGGGGTCCAGGACAGGCAAGACCTAATTTGGCAGTTTTGCATTTTCGCGAGTTGTGAACAAGTCCTTCTGTGGAGTTCCCATCTGGCCCACATGGTCTTAATGACCATTCCATACCAGCTGACCTCTCCTCGAAAGGTGGTCAGCTAGGACATTTTGATGTCCTGGGGCATGCCTTGCATGTGTGTGCACTTCATGTTTGGATCACAATCAAGTGATGCATGCAGCTAACTCTGTCAGCTTCTTGGTTCACATCCGAGCCTGCCTGTTGAGGAAGGCCACAACAGTCTTGTTGTCACATAATATGAGGACACGTTTGTGCTCCACCAGGTCCCAGAAGTTGAGGAGTGCTAAGCCTATCACCTCCAGTTCCAACCAGTTTATATGGTGTGATGAGAAGGATGCAGGCTTTTCAAGTGGACTCCCTACCTGCACCAACAGGAGTCTGTGTAGACCCTAAACCGAGTCTCAGTGTTTGTCCCACATGATGTTCTCCCATTGTGGAGGGTAGTCCTCCTTGAGAAGCAGCATGGGGACCTGATAGCCCTGGTCTCTCAACCACCTGTTGATTATGTAGAAAACAAAATTGAACTGGATTCCAAGGAAGACAATTGTCTGCTCTGGTCAAAGGCTGGACTTGCTAAGGTTAACTATCAAGCCCAAGCATTGGCAAAGTTCCAGAACAGTCTGTGTATAACACTGCAAATTCAGGCACTGAAGTGCATAGATAAGCCAATCGTCCAGGTACACATGAATGCAAACAACTGACCAGTAAAGGTAAGCAGCAACTGATTGCAGGAACCGAGTAAACACCAGTGGACTGTAAACTTGGCCCAAGAATGCAAACTGCAGATACGTCTGTGAAGTCTCCACAATTGGAACATGGAAGAATGTGTCCTGGAGATCCAGGGGCACTGTCCACTTTATGGGCCACAGGGCCATAGCCAGCGATTAGAGGGTCCCCTTCTTAAAGGTTGAGACTACAAGGTAGGTGTTCAGCATTGACAGGTATATGACTGAGTGCCATGCTCTATCCCGCTTGGGAACCAGAAAGAGTAGGTTTTATAAGCCAGGAGAACCTTGATACTCGACTGGCTCTATGGCATGCTTGTTTTCAAGAGTCGAAACTGCTGCTGAAAGTTTGGGTTCGGGTGGGGGGGGGGCAGTTTGAACCATAAGGGCTTGGGGCTTAGCGCTTAACAGAGTCCTGTTTTTGCTGAAAGGCAGTGTGCAGCTGTGTCTCAGGATGTTGAGGATTAAAAGTTCTGCCATGATAGACTCTCATTGCATCTGATAGTCAGAGGGGCAGCTACCGGCACTTACTGTGTGGCAGTAGGGAATTCTGAGAAGGTGCACTGTAGTATACAAGAGTCAGGAGCGCTGAGGCTTCCCTAGCTTCTTGCCTTGACCAGAACACTTCTCCTGCTCTGAGCACTGCCTACTCTTTTCAGGACATCATGTCTCGGTGGAATTACGACCTCAAGGGAGAGTAGGCATGGTCTGAGAAGACTTGAAATGTTTGTGGCTGCAGTGGCCAAGGTGGAAAGTGACTAAACAGAGTCAGTCAATGGCTTGGTTTAGGTTTGATCAGCCGAGCGCACCCCTAAGTTCCTGTTTCCACTAAACAACCTCTGCCATCTCTCCTCTAACAAAGCTCCTGAGAAGATTGGCCCTATTTGGGCTCTGCAATACAAAGGGTCAGCCAACCTCTGACCCTTGAGGTGATCAACAGCTCACAACAAAGAAGTCATGAGGAGTGTCGCCTGGTCTAAGCAACCCTGCACAGCCTCCCTGATGTGCACAGAGCCCCTGAGGTCATATAGGAGAGACCTCAGAGTGGCCAACGAGACATCCAAGTGTGATGACCTTAGGAGGGATCGCCTGGTATCCTCCTCCAATCTCTTAATGGCCACGACAGACATTCTGATGGACTTTTGCTGCCTAGTATCAAACTCTTCCCAGTCCAAATCCAAGAGCAGTGGATGCGACAGAAAGATCTGCTCAGTTGCAGAATACTATCTCCCCTAGACGTTCGGCTTTGGAGGGAGTCGCCCTTGCCCCATATGTTGGCTGCTCTACAGGAACCCATGTGCTGCAAGTCTTGGCCGTCAGCTGGTCAGAAAATGCAGCCATGAAGAGTGAAAAGGGTATGGGGGCGATTTGCCGCATGCCCTCCAGAGACAAGAACTGACAGGACAATGCAACAGCCCTGTGCCTCTTCTCCTCTGTCAGGACCACAGGTTGGTCACCAATCAGGCTCTGAATAAGGGCTTTGAGGTGATCAAAGCCCTGTGGCAGAAACGGTGTGCTGTCATGGGTCGGAAAGGCTGTTCCATGGGCTCCATCGTCACCAACAAGCTCAGCCATTCAAAGTGAGAGCCGTGTGCAGGTCATTGAGAGGTCAGCAAATAACACATATTACATTATCCTATCAGATTTTGGTGACAGAAGTCGGAATGTTCTTTATATATAAAGAATTTATTACAGGACTCGTACATGATAGATGTGCCCCTAATTTTCAAATGTTTTCCCACGGAAACATTTTGCATTATATTTAAAACCAGATGTCTTTAGTGATACAAGACAGCCTTTTTAGAGTGGGAGACAGCAAGCAAAAAGAGAGAGAGAACATGTTGGCCCTTGCCCTGGCTTGTCAAGATTAAAACAGTTGATCATGTAATAAAAGTGCAAATTTTGCCAAGATCAATAAAGTGGATGTCGCAGATGCCAAGGGTACTTTCCAACCTAGTACTTTTCACGTTTTACCTGTAAAGCTCAAATCAGACTGTAAATATCAGTTTGTGTATATAAAATGGAAAAGGACTCAACAAAATATATAGTTTTACCTCATGTTGGATCAAATACCCACCTTAATGAAACCTCCAAGCTCCTGTCCTCGACATGTTCCCACAGTCAATGTTATGGAACAGATAGTTCATTTTATATGTACAGCACAATTTATTTTTCATCCCTTCTGGGACTGGGAACCTACATAGAAGCATCCAAACGAGGAGACACAAAAATTATGGCAGTCAACCAGGAAAGCTTATACTTACACAAGTTGAATGGATACAGAAGTCTTTGGACCAAAATTCATTTTATATTTCAAAATGAATTTTGGAGAGAGACCTTCGAAAATTAATGCTTGGTAACATTGGATGTATACTGATAGAATAGTTCATGCCGCATTCAACACACGACATTTGATTGATTTTCAGGAGCATTATTCGTGTGCCCCATATTATGTGGATCTATGACCAAAAATTCAACAACAAAAAATTACGTTTGGGATTTGAAAAATGACATACACGATCTTGTCAAATACTTTACATGTGCAAATGTTTGGTAATGGTCATCCCACCTTAACGACTGTTGCTGGATCCCTTTACTGAAGAACACAAAACTGATTATAAGAGAGCTTAACAAGTAAAGACGAATATCTAGACACAATAACGGATAAAAAAGAAAATGTATTAAGTGATGATAAACTTTGTCAGAAAATATTCAAACGATTTTCTGCGCAGTATAAAGACTTCAAACCTTGAGTTTCCACCAATAAAACCAGAGATTATGTGGAAACTTTTGAATTATTTTAAAATTTCGAAAATGTCAAGTTTCAAATGTATTGACCAATGATGTCCCAATGATCAAGGTACAAAGACGCCATAGATCACGTGACTCCCTTGAACACCTTACATGTATATTTTTTCTGTTATCGAAGTTTCATGAAGAAAAATCGATTAATATAGTTTATTTGCATTGTGGGATATTTGGTTTGGTTTAAACTGGTAAAGAATGCAGGTCGTAATGTGTGGGCCGTCAATGCTTCAAAACGTGCAGTTTATATATAAACACTCACTGCGAATTAGACATCCTGTCAAACAAATGAAATCAAACAGCTAATTGCGGATGCCTTTTAGCACATCTTTGCTCAGGTGCATAGGAAGAGTGTTTTAGCAATATGCCATTTAATCACACGCGCAAATTTAATGAAGGCAATTTACATTTGTCTTATCAAGGAGCCTGTGTAGAAGAGGGAATAAGTTATCCTATGCATATGGGATATCCACTTTGCACTTTGTACTGTGTGTAAACATTCTAGTTTTGTCGTGTTTTCATTTGATGTTTATATTAAGCACATCCACAAAAACATTTCTTGTGCACATCTGCTGTATGATTCTCCCGAAATGCATTGTTTACAAACATTGTCTAGGAACATTTTGATCGTCATGAAGGAGTGGCTTTGGCGGGAAGAATGTCTGCACAGTAAAGTAAAGGAATGTGGAATAAATGGCAAAGGGTTAATATTTTCGTTCAAGGAAACATTGGTTATATAACCTGCCATCTCGCATGTCCGTTGGCAGCAAACGTTACAAAATAATAACACGCATCTTTCACAAGTAAAGTGACACAATATTGCTACAAGAATACAGGAATTTTACTTCAAAATGTCACCAGTGGGATTTCAAATGCATATGTATCAGAGAATAAAGGACACTTAATCACGGTTCCTTGCAAAACAGATGGACCGCTACGTCTGGCCGCAAAAGTATGTAATGAGTTGCCTTCGACTTTCAACAAACTTGTAAAGGGGAAAATGATACAATAATGATGCATCGTGTGACAGGGCATGGTATACAGTGTGAACTAGAAATAATTTGGGGGGGGGGTTGGCTTTTAGTTCTTTGTGTTTTACTTCGATTTTGGTTTTGGGGGTGGTTTTCATGGGGTTTTTTTGGGGGGGGGGGTAATTATTCTACAACTGTTTTTTTTAAATTTCCTTTTTTTTTTATTCTGACTCTGCAAATGTGACATCATCATGGTAAACGTGGATTCTGGGCGCATGGTTAATATTTCACATTAATATGGTAGTACCGATGGAGTTCATTTTGGTATTGTTATTTGTGACCTTGAGTGACCTTTAAGATCAAACTGACATATTGACTTATAGTTTGATAATAGTGGATCCCAGATCCATGCTGTTTAACGTGTATAGGAAAGTACATAAGGGTTTCTTTCTGTGCTGTTAATATTCACTTTCATTCATTAATGGTCAAACTGACATCTTGGCGTATATCTTGGTATTGCCAAACTGTTGCTCGACTATTGCTCAGCACTACTGCAATAAACGCATGGAGCAGTGCAGTGTTCACTTTAAGAATCTGCAGATTGCAATCAGTAAAGAATATGATTATCATGATTCTTTTATTCTGATTCCAAACTTGTCATCTCGGGAATGATAAGTTGGAAAGCCACAAAATGTAGCTGCTCAGGTGAACTGATGCGAATAAACGACCATACGCCTGCGCCTGCACCTGCGCCTCATTACGCTACAAACAGCAAGCGCGCTACTACCAGCAATTCATGCACGGTACCTTAAATGCTCTGGAAAAGGACCCAGAAACCACCAGAGTAACATTCGAAATTACACAACTAGGCATCATATGCAATTGTAGTTTCATAAGAATGTATCATAGTCAATAAAAGAGTGAAACCTCAGGTTTGACAGTATATATTCAGTATAAATGTAAAGTTAATTCTTGTTCATTTGTATAGCAGGTTAGGTAAAGTAGACAGCAAACTTCAAATGTATGAACGAGATTCACTATACATTAATGCTAACATTATGTGCATAGTGTTACGATGCCCACCTTTTGCATATTAGCAGAACTCGACAAAGAATGACAACAATGATATAACTTTACAATAACAATATATTAACAATCAAAATCAGTACAAAGTAGGTAAACTTATCTTCACTGGTATTTCAATAGTTAAACTGTCTTAGGTAAATGCTAATCTCTGGTGAGATTATCCAGAGGTACTGTCCCACAGTTCCAGGTCCTATGACAGGTGCCAAATGATCTGGTACAAATCCCACAGAGGTACGGTTTCGGTCCAATGTGGTACTGAAAGGTGTGGTGCTGATCCAATCCCACAGAGGGATGGTTTGGTTCTAATGTGGTATAATATACCAGTCCACTCAAAGACACAATGTCCACACTCCACAAGTACAAAGGGTAAATGGGTAGCACCAAATATACAAGTCCACTAAAGACACTGTCCACAATCCACAGGTACAATGTAAACAATGGCCCCTCAGTCCCAATGGCTTGATAACAACACACAGCTTCTCTCAGATCCTTCAGAATTCCCTCTCCTCCTCTCTTCAGTCAGGAAAAAATATCTGCTTTATATACCTACAGAGAAATCTCCAAGTTGTTCCAGAGTTTTCCAATTAGTCACACATCCTAGTGCATTGACACCTGCCTGGATCACCTCATATAAATGTGGGTCACCATTCTAGCTTACTCCACATGTTTACCAGTTACATGTGAGTCACCCACAAAACAGGCCATCTCAGTGACTCCGAAGTGACCCTGCAAAGTATTCATTGAATTCAATGACCCGGCACACACTCAATGAATACAGTGATCTCTCCAAATGGAAACAAACAGCCATACATATTTTCATACCAATAGCTTTTTGTAAAAGTGTCATTTGATTTACTGAAATAGATTTGAGATGTAACATATATTTTAAATATCCAATGACTTTCCCGTGACAATTTATCAGGGAGTACGCCCCGAACACATGTGTTAT
This sequence comes from Hermodice carunculata, assembly GCA_964020975.1. NCBI lineage: Eukaryota > Metazoa > Annelida > Polychaeta > Eunicida > Amphinomidae > Hermodice > Hermodice carunculata. The sequence continues at coordinate 48,032,011 of OZ026620.1, read as the reverse complement.
ATTTTTTCGTTTTTCTTTTTCATATCGCGAATACGTTGATATCGGACACAGTTATTGTGTAAATAAACCGACAGAACACGACGTTTGTGCGCTCTTATTTATTTTACCTACGAAATTATATCTCTAAAATTTATCACAGGTATATGCCCGATATAAAATTTCTTCAACATGTATATATATATATATATATATATATATATATATATATATATATATATATATATATATATATATATATATATATATATATATATATATATATATATATATACATACATATATATACATATATATATATATATATATATATATATATATATATATATATATATATATATATTTGACTCTTGTTTTCATGGTATGAATGTATTTATACTCGAATCATTTTTGCTAGAATTTAACCTGGCACTGTATGAACTTTGTCTCCAGTTTTTTGTCCAGTAAATTAAACCATAAAAATTTACACGGGCATATGCATTACCTAAAATTCGCAAATGGCTGACTGACAGAGATTAGCTGACTGCAACCTAGTATGGTGGACAGGTGGATGCCTGCAGTTGCTGTGATTCATAATAATAAACTAAGTAATATATACGCCTTGCATAATGAAATATCTGTGGCTTGATTTCATACGGAAAACCTGTTAAGAATGTTTATCAAATAGCTGACGAGTCAACAGCTTTTGTATGTTGTGACAATACTCAAATACATTGCAGTACAAGCGTGATAATTACATTCTATCATAGTAGGTAAGCTTTTCTTTGTTTTACGCTGGGCATTAATACCAGGATTCATAGCCCGCTTGAAAATTTACGCCTTGCTTGCTTTCCATTTGCAAAAACCAAGGAAGTTTACATCTTGGAAATTGATAATATCAAATCGAAATTGTCGCTACGGGATATGTTGGCCAATAAAATAAATAAAGCCGCATTTCTTGGCACAAATGGTGAAAGCAGATGAATCGCGTCTATTTGCGTTGGTTACGTAGCTTGCTGATAATTTTTTGGTTCTTGTCATTCATTTTTTCAACTCAGTGGCAGTCTCTTGTTGGATATTTTTTCTCCTTACAGTGTTGGACAGTTAACTCAGAGACCTTCAGATAGCCAGCTTCTGCTTTGAATCGTCTGGTTCGTCAGATAACCAAGGAGCAATATCATTCAACCAAGCAATAGAGTTTACTGCCTGTTTATATATACTTAGCAGCGAAAGTCAAGCAACACACCTTACTTTATTCATGAAAGTGTAAATTATGATACGAAACACAAGTTTTAGCATTGAGACATGGACTTTAAAGTCTGAATATCACAGATAGTGCGTCACACTTGGATGAGCACTGCATATAAACACGAACAGCTGCATTGTTCCCACTGTGTGCAGCAACAAAAACGTCAGGGATCACCTCTGTCCGCATCTCAATATGACAAAGGTTTCTACAGTGCTCTCAGTACCGCGATGCACCTCCGTGTGATGATTTGACGGTGTGTACCAGACCGTGACGGCTCATGGATCTGTAGAGTTTCCTTATCTTTTGTTGTGGAATCTCTGCCAAGCCACTTGCAATGTCAGTGCAAGGTCCTCTACACTAGTAAGCTGCACACTCCTAACATATCTGCCCAGCGTGCCCCAAACATGTTCAATAACTTTAAGGTTTGGCCTGTTAGCAGGCCATTCCATGTGCACACATCTGACTTTCTCTAAGAAATTTGATCACATTTATAATAAATCAAATCGACCCCTTGTATTTTTACCAGAGCAGCACTTGAAACATTTAAAAGTTGAATATCACCAAAGCCATTATAAATATAGGTGTCAGTCCAACTTCAATTTGTAGGTGTGTGACATAACCGCATCCAATGAAACATGGACTAAAGATGCAGTATTCTAATTGATGCAAGTTACGCAAACACATAAAATTTAAATCTTGAATAACTTCAAAACTATTACAGACTGAGGGGTCATTAAAACTTCAGTTGATAGATTTGTAGGATAGTTGCATCCAATGAACCATGATTCAAAGTTTTAGCACTTTGATTTATGCGAATAAGACAACTACACAAAATTTAAATCTTTGAATAGCTTCAAAACTGTAATAGATTGAGGTGCCTTTCCAACTTCAGTTTATTGGGTTTTTTACATAACCACATGAAAAAAAAATGTTGCAATATAAACAAGCAGTCTTTACAAGTTCTCAAGGCACACAGACTGATTTGCTGAGAAGCAAATCAAATGTTTTTGTAGATAAGTTCTATGTCCTTAAGTGCCGTGTAGCTTGACTTTTGCTGTTAAGTATACCATTTCATGCGCCACTGCAGTGTTACTTGTAGGTCTTGGACCAGTAACCCCTCAAGGTCGGGTCAACTGATCCATAACTTTTGATCGAGTACTGAATACTGTTGCTGTGTCTATCGGATGTTAATATCACAGGAGCAGAGCATCCCAAATTAAGTCCCATCATCATTTTGGATAGGAAAATACTTATCAACTGTGCGTTTTAGAAAGGCACTGCTACTCTAGAAATATTTTAAATCATGTGATAAATTTGTGTATTTTTGGAGACATGTTTGGCGCGGAACGGTCAACCATGGAGGTAAGGTACACAAATGCACCTGTAAAAATATTTAATCACATGACCCCCCATTTTCTTGGTTTTAACTTGCTGCTACCGCTATGAACTTGAAGCAGAATGCAAAGGAAGTTGCAATTTTACGTTTCAAATAGGAGACATAAGCCAGCGAATGTCGCTATTTTAACATGTAAATGCATTAGGCCTAGGTTACTGGTCCAAGACCTTGTAAGGTACTCCAAAACCAAGTATTACCACTGGGGGGGCAGAACTGTCTTCTGTACGAAGGTTTGAGCTCTGAAACTGGAGGAATCTGTTGCCCTAACACACATTAGAGTAATATTGTATAAAGCATATCACTATGTGGTTATATGAACAAAATTATGTGTCATTTTTTTCAAGAACAAATACATAAAAAGGAAAAAGGTCAAAATCAATGCAAAGTTTCAGTATATTGTTACAAACAAAGTATTTCCCATACAAAACTAATGTGGGGAACAACCATAATTTTTTAGTGCGGCAGCTATGTGGAGCTATACATGATTTAAACAAAATACCCATATTTAGTGAGTTGTGGGTTTAAAATATTTACGTAATTGTGAACTCCACCCCAAAAAGTACACGACATAGACACAAATCACTGAGAAATTTGATTTGGAGTTCAACGTTAAATTTTCAAAAATCTGTGTTTTGTTAGATATTATTGATTCTATATTCTCTGATTATGTTCGTCATGTTTCCCTATTGTTGCTCAAAACATTGACACAGGTCACATAGGCTGTACTCCTTTTGAGGTTTCGACTTCAATATTAATTTGCATTGTGATATCAGACATATAAGATAGATGGCTAAAAAAGTTCTTTTGAAATTTTTTAATATGTTTGAAAATATGAGAAATCCAGTAGCTCTTATACATAATAGTGTAATTTACTCGTAAATGTTTACACAAAAGCAGAGTGTAACTCATACGTTTAACATTATATTTTGATCGGAATGATGACGCTGAACTTCTTTGCATCCATCTTTTTATCTGTATTGAGAAAATTAGACAGAAAATTCATGCAACTTGATGTTTTATTTGCACGACAAGAGCTTGAAATTAACATATCTGCAGATTTGAAAAATGTAGTTCCTAAAGTTGCCACAAGGAATGATGCTCTAATCATAATCATTTGAGCAGTATGGCCCCAGCAGTGTTGTATGGATAAATTAGCAAGTTGAAGTGCCCTGATTTTGATAGAAAATAATTTAATCCTGTTCCTTCATGGCCGCTGGGAGTTTACAACCCGAACGGTGTAGAAGATAACATGTCGGTACCAAGACAGACAGACAGACATAGATAGATAGATAGATAGATAGATAGATAGATAGATAGATAGATAGATAGACAGACCGACCGACCGACCGACCGACCGACCGACCGACCGACAGACAGACAGACAGACAGACAGACAGACAGACAGACAGACAGACAGACAGATAGATAGATAGATAGATAGATAGATAGATAGATAGATAGATAGATAGATAGATAGATAGATAGATAGATTCATTGTGGACATTTTAAACACACAAACGCAAGCTACCAGAGCTAAAATAGCCGACTGAGGTGAAGGACTGTCAGGTGACGAAGACTGCATGACTGAAGGATAACAAGACTTTTCTCAGTATTGTTCACATAAAAATCAACTTTTATTCACGAAAATAAATTTGGCTGAGCAGCAAAATGCAAACATGCGTTTGGCAAAGTAATTTCATTGACAACAGCCAAAGTAATTCGCACACAGACTAAACAGATTGGAATAAAATAGCCTCATGGTTAGGTTACAGAAACAACAGCATGTAATCTGCCATACACTTTGAGTGTGTTTGCAATTCTGATAATATAATTTGCTTAGTCTTGACAAAATGAGGATACAGTTATCATGGTCATTTTACCTCAAAGTGCGTCGAATCCCGAGCCACTATTGGTGCTTTACTTCAGTATTTTCTTGTCTCTATCTACAATATGAACTTCCACTAGAGGATGGCGAGTCTTTGATATACATCTTGTTCATTAAAAAGATAAATTTCATGCAGATCATATTTCGTAAACAAAATGGGTCTGAACTATCTATAAACATTCTCACGCCCCCCCCCCCCCAAGCGATGGCTTTGTAAATGGTCGTCCAAATGAGCTGCTTGTAAATTGAGACGCAATTTCGGCAACTGCAACATTACAATTGATAATAATGATATAATGTGATACAGTGCAATGATTTTCACCCTCAGTGCTGTAAGTCGAGTCCCACATGACTTTCCAGGAGTTACTCCTGCGCCGCTGAGTTTGTTGCTCGCTCACGGTAACCTTGCACTCAAAGATCAAAGTACAATGATCTAGGACATTGTTGAATTGACAAGAATTATATATCTCACAATTAAATGATTCTTTGAAATCTTGTGAAAGTCTTATTGTGCTTTTTCATCTTTTGTGGCAACGATTAGCCCAGAAAGCACATAAGACCACACTGAAAGCATTTTTGTCCTGGAAAGTTAATTTTCTGTAAAGCCACAACGGTTTTTTGTGAAAAAATTTAGAAAGCGGAGACTCACATGTGTCAGCTGTCTGGTTGTATATTTATTTATTTATTTATTTATTTATTTATTTATTTATTTATTTATTTATTTATTTATTTGTTTGTTTGTTTGTTTGTTTGTTTGTTTGTTTGTTTGTTTGTTTATTTATTTATTTATTTATTCATTCATTCATTCATTCATTTATTTATTTATTCATTCATTCATATCCATCCATCCAATCATTCATTCATCTGTGGAGAAAAGACATTGGCGGTTGATACTCCCCTAACGCCTCGGCCGGGCACTGTTGGTTAACGTATGGGCTCTTTACAAGGCTTATAATCAAAGATAGTTGACATGCATCTGACTATTGTAACAAAAATTTGCAGTGTCAGTCTGGTAGTTCGGTTACATTAGTTTTATTGCCCCCCCCCCCCCTCCTAAAAATCAAGGTAGCAGTAAACACCCCAAATATTCTTGTTGTGAAAAGCGTTATACTTTTCTTGCTAACACATTCAGTATCTCTGGTGCAAAAAGTCACTGTCTTTGGTCAGTTTGCTGTGTAATTGTCCAGTGACAAAAGAAATTGCCTTTAAGTACACGAGGAAAATATATTGTCAAAGTAACATTCTAAATTGACTGTGAATTCGTGATTACAAATAAAGATTATGGTTTCGACCATGTATTTGCAACATTATCACACGGTACTTATTTCGTCACATAAAGCATCTGTAACAAAGTAATTAAAACACGAGTGAGTGAAAAGGAATAGTGCCAGTTAGAGCCCGTCTCATTGGATAAAATAAATTTATAATTTGTATTAGTGCCCAATTCATTTCGATTTGACATCATCTCCAACGAGCTCGGTTAGAAAGATTCTTTTCTGGCGACTTACAAATGACTAATATAAGGTAGTGATATGTGTACTCGAACAACATGACCAACATAGCAAATCATAGGACAAGATCCATTTACCATCAGCGGAGTAAAACAAGCGATGATAACATAGGAACGTAATACTCATGATTATATCATAAGTAGCATAAAGGACAAAACCATTACGTTCCTGTTTCATCAGCAATTATTAAACCAACATCAAAGTCAGAGTGTTATGTGCCACTAATGTTGTAATTTTGTATTTATAGAGAATCGAATATATATACAATTATGTGAGTGAACGACCTTTGGTCACACCCATCATATAACGACGGATGTATGGTGTTTATTTCGTCGTCTGGATGGTGTCACAATTTATTTATTCTGCTCAGTAGGTGATAATATTTACTGTATATGGTCTATTCAAAGAGTCACTTGGACGTTGTAGAAAATGGTCATATTAACAGCATAGTGTAAAGGTGCTTTTTAAAAACAACTTGTCAAACTGATAGTATCTTTGTCGGAAATCGGCTGCCAATAATGTTTTGCCAATTACCCTCTTTGAATTTACTGTGTTGTTTTAGCTCTTTCAGTGCCAACTGCGGCTAAAGTCGAACTACCTAAGAAGATTTGCTGTGAACTAAAAGAAGGGTCTAATCCGTGTTGCTTGTAAAAAGACTGTTCATTCAAGTACCAGCATGTATATGGTTACATAAAATATAACAGGCCAGATGAACAGCTTTCCTCGGCGCGCTTTGGGCGGAAAGCTGTTGATTCAGTCTCAGATGTGGCACTGGAAGAGCTAAATCATTCAGTAACTTAATTGTGGATTATTTAAAGTAAGGTTCTGAAAAATTATAGTAACTAACTAACAAAACAGATATATTTTTTCATTTACTATTTTAAAAAATGATGCCGTGGTTCATCTGAATTTTTATTATTGCTTTTGGCATCAGAAAGAATTGCTTTGCTTTTAAAGGCTCGCATATTTCTCCATAACAATCACATATAGTTTTACAGTAAATCTTCCTGCTTTGTATGGGAAAATCTAAACCACTAATCTTTCATTGACATTTCCACAAAGTCGGTGTGTTGTGAGTTGACCTCATCATACAAGATCATATTCTTTGTAAACCAAACTTTCATACAAATACCAAATGTGCCGAATATGCTAATAACTTAGTGAAAACCTGGAATTAAAAGAGTTGCTGTAGCTCTGGAACAGAAAGAGAATGTCAGGTGGGCTGACACTTGTTCCAGAAATATAATAAAATAATCGTCCTTTCCCTAAAATTTTGCTCAATTTATGATGTCACGGAACAGATTACAACTGCACCTAGTATATATGGCAATATCAATGATTAGAGGCAAGGCCAAAGTGGCTTGTGTCAATGTATTTCGCATGGTCTGGAATACTGTCTTTTTGATGGCATATGCTACTCTTTCTCTATCATTTTATAATGCAGAACGACAACACATATGCGTGCAACGAAGGTGTGGGAAAAGTAATGCAACGGCATAAGGTAGCCCAGAAGAATAACATGCAACAACTAGAATAGCCTATAGGATGTATTAACAGTATCATCCATTGCTTCACCACATGCTGTTGGCTGTTTTGTGTTGAATCACAGCATGGTATATATAACTCATTGATACCCTGAAAAAAATTGGCTGTGGCCGCAACAGCTTAGCTTCTCATAAACTTATTATCACTGACTCGAACCAATAATATATTGGCAGCATTTAACCCCACAGATAACTGCATGGTTTAAGCACACGAGCCTCCAAGTTTGAGACTATGTGAATATACCTGACTAAATGACTGAGCTAATCGGTGGGCGTGGTCGCTGATTGTAACATGCTAGTATGGGCGTATCATGAAAACTTAGAACATCTGAAATCTTAGGTTCCTGGGATGTTTTACAAAACCCACGCAGATCATTTCACACTCAGGTATCGAATACACTGAAGTAAGGTTTAATAATATAAATACCATCAGTATATTTGAAACAGATGTGACCAGGAAAGGAAGTATGGCTAGGCACTTTTCCTGGGTGGACTTAGGCTAAGCACCAAAATATAGTCTCAAGGTAGCCATTGCGTGTTGACACTCATATGGTCTAATCCATATGAGTATCAAGAAAGAGAGAGAGAGAGAGAGAGAGAGAGAGAGAGAGACGGACAGACAGACAGACAGACAGAACAAAAGAAAGAAAGAAAGAAGAAAAAAAGGAAGGAAGAAAGGAAGAAAGAAAAGAGGAAAGAGAAAGAAAGAAGAAAGAAAGAAAGAATGAAAGAAAGAAAGGAAGAAAGAGAGAGAAAGAAAGAAAGCAAGAAAGAAAGAAAGAAAGAAAGAAAGAAAGAAAGAAAGAAAGAAAGAAAGAAAGAAAGAAAGAAAGAAAGAAAGAAAGAAAACCCAGAAAAACAATATGTTTCTGTTTACACAAAGACATAAATACATTGACTACTATAAAAGTTGCTTTCATTTATGTGCGTCTGCCCGTGACGAGTACTGCTGACCCTGTGTTTTCGGGACAAGATAACACTCTGTACACAAGAACGAGGCAGATGTGATACACAGCATGACATTCAGGACGCTTACACCCAACCGACTTCTATCGAGCCACTTCTGCTGTTGAACCCTTTTGTTTTCCCCTATGTCTTCACAATTTGAAGGCAAAATGCTCATATGTGCTATTAACATTTATTTTTTTTATGCCCATGGCATTTCGGACGAACAAATTGATTTCCGTTTTGGGATTGGGTGACGGACAACTATCTAATACATTGGGTTACTATTGTAATACCATCACCATGGGCAGTCTTGACTTTTGTAAACAAAAAATAAATAAAAATAAATAAATAAAAAGAAAGGAAATATCGTATCCTTCTTAATGCGATGATCTGTAGCATCAATATATAATTAAAATCACTGAGAGTTAAGTCTCTTTAGTCCTGATTTATCAACATCAAGGTTCTGTTATTGTGTATCACCGCTCAGTTAGTAATGCTATCACGTAAATAAAGTGCTGCCACAATCCAAAACGTATCACAGGTAGATGCTTTCGGCAGCGTATGGCTCGTTTTGGCGGCGGTTGGGGGGCAACAGGCAGCAACCAACTACGCCGACACTGACCACTGGCAAAAGGAAATTGTAACCTGTGAGAACTGTGCACTACCTGATGACAGACCCTTCATAATTGCATTCCGGTGCCAACTGACTCTCTCTGTTGCTGGCCGCCACCGTCAGCCGCCGTAAGCCTATGTTATTCATTAACTAATGTACCATGTAGCACCACGTAATAATTGTAGAGTCATTATTATTATTATTATTATTATTATTATTATTATTATTATTATTATTATTATTATTATTATTATTATTATTATTATTATTATTATTATTATTATTATTATTATTACTTATTTCTCCTATAGAACTGATGCTCGCCTGAACATGTTTCAAATAGGGACTGCTCAGGTTACGTCCTACTATCTCTTAAAGTTAGTTCTGCCTGGGGGACTGACGATATAGGAATCATCCTCTTAAACAATACTGCTTCTGGAATCTGTCGCCCTGTCACTAAGCTCTTTAACTACTCCTTACAGCATCCCCAATGTCTACTTCCCTGGAAAGGATCCAACGAAAGTCCAGTTTTTAAGAAGAATGGAAAATATAAGGAAAACTATCGGCCTATCTCCTTCCTTTGTAAAGTTTCACAAGTTTTTGAACGCATTCTATGTAACGTCTTATATGAGTAACTAACAACAAATAACCTCCTTACCACTAAACACTCTGGCTTCAAAGCTAATGACTCCACTATGAATCAGCTCGTCTCTATTCTATTCTCCACGACATTTACAACGGGCTCGAACTGAGCAAAGAAGCAAGGATGGTTTCCCTGGACATATCAAAACCATTTGACCGGGTATGTCATGAGGGTCTCTTGTTCAAGCTAAAATCACCTGGCTTCACCGATTTCATGTCGGACTTCATCGGCAGTTACTGTCAGATCGTTTACAGCGCACCACTATCTGTGGTCAAACGTCCTCTTGGCTACATCTCCTCACCAGAGTTTGCATGTTTTTTTTTCCAAAGCGAAGATATCCATTTCTTTTTCTTGTCCTGTCCTCTCTTTTCAGCCCATAGGTATCATCTGTTGGACACTGTATGTCATATTGTGGCACCTGGAGTAAACCCAAAACTTTTCGTACATCTGTGCAGCGATCTCCTCATCACATGTTTTAAGTAAGGAAATGGCGAGCTAAGTCACGATGGCAATATGATTTTTTTATGCTGTGCAAAAATATATACCATCATCAAGGAGATTTGAATTCTGTGCTATATTTTTCCTGTGGTGCCATAAGCACGTATCCTAAACTGTTTCCGAGTTATGTATCTCTAACCAATTGTACTGTTTAGTCCTCTGTGTCATGTGTATACGTTGTACGTTTTGCTCGTCTGAGGAGCCTCCAGATTAGTACCAGATTAGTCTATGTACTATCTACGCAATTCAGTTTATATAAATATGTTTAAATCTAAAATAGCAACACCCATAATTAATGTGTGTACAGCTGTGATATACCACAATCCCATAAGTACTACAGTTTTGAAGTTGAGGACTATCCATGGTCATTATTGGCTGAAAATGTTGTACAAACTTTCAACAAACCGCACTATGGACATGTTTTTGGAATATATATAGGTATCTGACAGTTACAATAGTTTATTAGAAAAGTTTGAAATATTATGACCCTTATCATTGGCGCCGTTGTATTTAGGGTAACCAATGTACATGTTAAACCGCCAACAGGAACGTAATTAAAACCCCAACAACAAGGATATACCAAAAACATTGAACGCCGGTTTTGGGGAGATTGAAAAATAAAACAGCCGAAAAGGGGAAGTATAATACAGATACAGATATACTGTAAGACATGAAAGACAACATAATCCCCATTCATTATTGTAACCATGTGGTTTTGGAGGTAATAACGTTATAGTTAATACAGTCCATTACTATAGGTAGACGGCTTCCTAAAAAGCAAAAGCTACAATAAAATATGTCAACTCAGGGAGTCATCAAGTGATTGCCTCCTGTAAAGCCAAACGTTAACCAATTATCTTTATATGAGTGGAAGTACAGTTCGTGAATATCATATCCCTAAATCATGAACAGGTTCACGAAGGACTTCACCGTGTCTCCATCCGCACACACACACACACACACAGACACACACACACACGTTTTATTATGAAGTGGGGAGGCGGAAACATATTGCCATACATGGTCCTTCTTGGGATTAAGGGAGTTGTTTTCCAGATACCTAAACACTTTTAATCCGGAAGATGAAATATAAATTGCACAAAATATTCTTTACCTTCCTTGCATAATAAATATTTGCCATCCGCTAAACCGCACCTTCCCACTTCATTACCCAGGTCAAACTGCCAAGACGAGCCATTTATTTTATTTCCGACCGGCAAAACCCTGAAAGTTGAATGAGTTACTTTCGCCAGAAGTGAACTTAACAAATATTTGTTACCAACCTGAACAGTTTCTTCATCAGTATTGGGATGTGATGCATACGCCTCCGGTGATAATATCAAATAGCACGGGAACGGCTTGGATTTCATGACAGCTACGTTATGAAGGACGTTCCACTTTGCGTCAACGTCTGTGTAAATCTTGGAAAATGAATTACCGTTTCCTTGTGCGGAGCGCAAAATATATTTTACATAGTAGTGTGCGGCGCTTACCAAATTTCATGAGGTGGGTTTGTTTAATCTTGATGCTATCGAACATGAGATTCAACTGTTGCTATCCTAATGGACTATATCGCCAGTGGATGACACCACTGGTAATGCCCCTCCTATCTTCTGCTACATGTGGAGACATCTGAGGATGATACTAAACCTGCTTCATTAATTGATCCGACATTTCACGTGACACTAGAAGCATATGCTACCACCATGCATAATAGTGTATTTGACATGCCATACTCACATAGTCAGAAAAGTCTGGGACCCCAAGAATTGCATGACCTCACTCAATCAACAAAACATGAAAGAATGATAATACTTTTGAAACTATCAATTCCAAAGTCAACAACACGTCTATCAATATCATGAGGCGAGAGAATGCTGCACTGACAGCCTCGTTATTAGAATGAATCTGGTACAGCTACATATTTCTAAAGTGGCGAATCTGCTAATTGTATTTGTGTCTTTTTGCCCAGAACCACTTCCTAGTAGTCAATATCCTATTCTGCAGTTCGAACTCTTTACTCTCCATAAGCTAACCTGTCCCTGTCTAACCTGTATATATATGGAATTACTATTGTCTATATTGCACACGTTCCTCTGTAAAATTTTGACATAGGCTGTATCAGCCCAAATAAATTAAAGGGTCTTCAGCAGGTAACTACTCAACATGTTTCGGAGCCTTTTACCCGTGACTTCAAGATACCTAAATATTTATGATTTACAGTTGAAAATATATGTATTATAAATTTTCTATTTGTTGTTGTATTATCTTCACATTTCCCCACTACATTGGTCTAAGACTGATCAGTGTTTCTTTTCATTGTCTACTTTTTGACAAAAATATGCAATATATTGCATAATAATTCATCGTTCATGACTGAACGCAGAAAATTACATCATCAGCACACAAAAGTCATTGGAATTTTACCTTTCCGACACGCCTACACTTCTGTAATTGTCCACATCATCCAAATATAATGTTATCTACGAGAGAAAAAGAGAGAGAACATAGCCTTTTTATTCCATGAAATATATCATGCAAGAACTTTCAAAGCAGCCGATAATGTCTTTACTTATGACTTTGGCATCAAGTTGAAATGTCAAAAGCAAAGTTTTTCTTTGAATTCCGTTCTTCCGTAATATCAGAAGTTCCCTGTTAATAGAATCGAATGTTTTTGGTATATTTAGGAAGTCATGCAATATTTTTAGTTTCCTCACTTTCTTCGGTTAGATACCCCAGCCTTGAACACCATGTGTAATGGTCCATAACTACAAAAAAAAATCCCTTTTCTTCAAATTGTATCCACAGAGAGCTAAGTATATTTCTTACTGATTTTTCATTTATATTCTGTCATGTAACACGATTGTACTTCCACATTTTATCCCTCCCTACTACTTGATGCCTGAACCTAAGGTGTGAGGATTGAACTTGATACAGCATTCAAACTGTAATTGCGTGTTTCTTCATAAATTTTGAAAGTGTTTTCCTTTATGAATAAAGGAAATGGTTCATGGCATGAATATATATTTTAGTAAACATGGCAATTAGATAAAGTTTTTTGTTTTGTTTTCATGTTTTTTTTTTGTTTTGTTTTGTTTGTTTGTTTGTTTCCTTGTCTTTTTTATTTCTTTGGGGTTTTTTGTTTGTTTGGTTTTTTCTCAGCGTTTTTGTTTTTTGTTTTTTTTTTCCTTTTTTGTTTCATTTTGTTTTTTAGGCTGTATTCCTGTTTAAAAGAACAGTCATCGTGCATCAACGTACTCATGTACAATCGAATTTCCTTAAAACTCCGTAAAGAGACCACTGTTTCGTAACAGTAACCTATTCATGGCCCAACTAAGCTTTCACCGACAATTATATACTCAACATTAAGAGCACGTTTCTATTAATCTATTTTATGCACTTACAAAGGTAGTCTTGATGTAGCATTTTCAATGCACTTACACTAAGAAAAAAGTTGAGCCTTGAAATGTGTCCTAGTCCCTTTGAGCTCCGCCAGATGCACTCCTGAAAATGTGTTGACTCCGCTAAGTTTTGACGTGACGTATCTTCCTACGCCATAGCTAAACTTCGAAATTTTAAGTCCTTTGTATGTTCACAGACAATACAAGTTTATTGTGTAGAGGAGACGATTGCGCCCCCTGGATCATCAGTTCTAAAAACATGAATGGCCACACAGATTGAAACTGTAAAAGCAGAATCCCCTGTTAAAAACCTCTTCAGAAAGAGACCACTCCCTATCACAACCTCCTTTCTACGGTCGTGATACTCTAAATACTTAATATTTTGTATTCTACAACGTGACCATTTCCCCATTAAGACCAAATGTCTCCAGTCCAGTCCTGGGTTGATTCGACAGATTCTGTTGCATAAACAAAGTGCCATTATACTGAATGAACCGAATCGCCAGCTATTTAGACGAATAGCACATTAGAAAAAGGGTCCACAAATAAAGTATGTATGTATGTAACTTTGAAGTCTATATCCTTGTGTGCCGAGTCTAATGTTAGATATTTTTGTCGTGCTAAGGTATGCTCCTGTCGGTGCAAAGACATATAGACCTTAACAATTTAGGCAAGATAAAAATTATGTTCATCAAAGCCCCCGCCAATGTAAGGTTAGATGTATATTAATTACTATACACATTCCTGAGCAGGGCATCCTTTTCATCGTGCGGTGCCTTCGACGATATACTCTGTTACGCTAATGTTTTCTCAGATGCAGATTCTTCAGACATTATACACTTTTATGACAAGGCAGGATCTCTCTAGAAATGTACAAACTATTGCATCATGCACACAGGGATCGCAAATAGACCCAAGCCACTGATGTGGCTTCCATGTGCAGGTTAATCGACGCTAAGTTGCGCACCACATTTATCTGTCATCAGTGAACCGATCCCTGGCCAATCAGATGTCTTTGATTATTCCATGGCCAGCTCTCCACAGAGACCTCACGTCTATTGATTTGCCTACACAAGTGGTTGCACCTCTCTGTGTCGCACCTTTACCCCTATGCAAAGTATTGAAGGGAACGTCAGGTGTCCTGAACCACAAGAACTGCATCGATGGTGGACAGTTCCAGTCGATCTTTCCAAATATATAGAAAACTGTATAGCGGCCTCAGAACCTGCGCTCCAAAAACATTAGCAGAACAAACTCTGAGCATTCCCAATTTCTGAGCCCAAATGGTCGGGCTAAACGCCCAATGTCATGAAATCGTTATATTTATGAGAGGTAGAATTGTGTTCTAACCCTTTCCTGGTCAGAACACGACAAAAACTCAACAATTTTTATTGGCACGACTTGAGTGTGCCCAATCCGTTCCAATGGAAGTTGCTGGCAAAAGGAATCTTATTCCAAAGTTCGTAGCCCCGAAATTCAATTCATTTTATATCGATTACTTTTAATGAATTCCTGGGAACAGACGACAGGCATACATGTACATTTGAGTTGGAGACTGTAAAAGCGTCAATACTTTGATATGCAGATCATTACTGATGGCACCTATGGAACCATCTGTGAAGCTAGATTCACACATGTTTATATACATGTGTATATGTAATGAGTATATATATATATATATAAATTTGTTGCAAGGCATCAAATATATTTTAACATAACAGCAGTCATTCTTGAGAACAGTTTTAACTAATGATCTGTCATTTATGCAGAGATATATACTTATTTGATTGGAAGATGTTTTGGTATCATTAAACGCTAACATTTAAAATCTGCACGAGTGTGACTTAAACTATAAAGAGTAATTCTACGATACATACCATCAACAAGAACGCTGTATCCTACAAATTCAATTTCGAAATTTGACAGCTAATCCCAGACCTGTTCATATACTTTGTGTGATTTTGTGGCCGTTCATACAAAAACACATGGTTGGCAGTTGTATTGCCCAATAATTTACAAAATCCAGGGTTTTATGAATCCAAGTTATGACCTTTATAAACCCTGGGCAAATCTCATTTACAGTAAAAACAAAACCCTGTTTTTTTGTGAATTGTGAAATAAGGGCAGAGTAAGACCCTGGGATTTAAAATCTTACAAAACTAAAACTCAGGGTATTATGACGTCCCAAAACCTTGGGATTCCTCAGTTCCAATATGCGGAACAAAACCCAGGGTTTTGTGAAGACCCAAGGGGCACACATGGTTTTCAGACTACCAGCTGTGTCACAAAACCTTGGACAGGATTGCTTTAATATGTACCTGAAGACTCTGAAATGTAACGCCTGCAATATCCAAGTAGCCATGTCGACTCCATGTTTATATTAAAAGCAGCGGGCATTGTAATCTGTTACAAAATTGACAATTGTTGACCCAGATATTTGATGGCTGGGTTTATGTTAATCCGTGTTATGGTAGCACGTGTCATCTCTGAAGTATGTATGCAAGTCAGAGTCATACTTAATACAGCTGTTACAGTCATACCCAGTGTGTCGTCTTTGAAAAATACAAAAACAAAAACAGCGCTGTGTTTGTCAGTCGAAGGAGTGCAATACACCGACATCAGAAAAAATAGCGGGAAACTTACCGTTACCACTTTTGCTATCCTTAGTATGACTATGACGACAACCGTTGCAAGCCTTGGTGAGGCTGTATCAACTGAGGCCGACTTGAGTATGATTCTTATATATGTTGATGGCCTTGGCATGGCTGTAACAGATGTAGAGGACCTGGGTACGCCTGTGACAACTTATTTGGCACGAGTATGATTGTGAAAACTGGACGGCTTGGGTATGGTTGTCACAGCTCTGGCTGGCCCAGGTATGACAACTGTGGCCGGCCTGGACATGATTAGTTTGGCTGCCCCAGCTGCGTTACGGAGCTCAAGGTACATATCTGCCTGTCCCACAGAGGTAATGGCACTGACATGTTTATTACACCAAAGAACAACAAACTTAAAACAAAACAAAAACAAAAAAACTGTTTTCTCAAACTTTCTTGAGCGTACTAGCTTTCTGCGTGTGTGAAGAAACCATTCATCTGCTTTGGCGGGTCAATTTCAGACCACATATGTAGCGCCCCCAACGGTAAACTATGCAGCTGTTAATAATACAAACAGTTGTGGGCAACAGGGAAAACTTTCAACTGCCCGTTTATGGAATCAAAAGACCAGTTTTCTACCTGAGGTATAGCTATGACAGACGTTGGTACCCTGAGTATGGCTGTGACAACCACAGCTGCTCTGCGCATGACTGCGTTGATTGTCCTAGCTCGGGCCAGCAGAGAGGAGTAACGCTGTAGTGACAAATTAGAAACAACAATAATTATAAACTATATCTTTAAGCACGTGATTTTTTTCACTGCACAACGGCTGCGTGATCGAGACCTCGCCCATGAAAGCGAGCTAACTTTCACGAATCTACCGCTTCAAGACACCTCGAAGGCTTGATGTGTCGTGAAAGCTAGCTATCTTTCACGTCATCTCCCAACCTATGATCCAGACCTCTCTCTTCTGTCTTGAGCGCGAGATTCTTTTCACGCGTGAAAAGTACCTCGCTTCCTGAGCATGCGCAGTTGACACCCTGCATTACCTGGTTCCCACTGCTGTTTTTGCCCTACTAAAACGCTGTTGCCCTTAGCGCAATATTCGGCCTAATTTTTTGTAAGCTTAACACTTGCTTGTCTTTAATAATTATCATTATCTATTGATGGATTTTATCATTTTTTAACTCTGCCAAGGGTCTAATTATCGTCCTGCCTTCAGGCATACACTTACTTATTTTTGTTAGGGTACCAGTATTAAATACTTTCTTGCGGCTCTGGTTCAGCGAGGGTAAGTTTCACGGCGAGGTATGTCTCGAAGGGAGCTGAGTGCTTGAGTGCGAAGCAAGTTTCACGCGTGGAGCAGACCTCGCCGACCAGGAAGTTTTAAAACCGCTTGCGAGGTCTTCAAAGCGAGGTTGCTGTAATGCTGCAACCGAAAACATGCATATCAATATGTGCTCAAAATGGAAGGCAACAATGTATGATTATCCTGTTTGCAACAACTAATCCTATGATACCAAAATCACTTTATCATGGAATATCAGCCCAATCAGAAGCGCTGGTAGTACTTTTATTGTCATGCGTGTATGATGTACATAATGATATTTTTCATTGTGCAGCTAATCTTGAATTACAACATTGATGTGACTTTTTAAAAACACGTTTACAACGGCATTCCCCTGTCAAGATATATCTATAGAGAGGCCACTCTTCCTTCACAACCAAATTTTCGCTATTCCGTTTTGTTCATTAATTTGATATTTTACATTAGCTTTTAAGATCAGCCTATAGTAACTTGTCTTACATTACTGTATGTCAGAAATTGTGTTCGGATGTTACGAAAAAACAACCTTCTCTTCTTGTTTGGCTCAGACTATAGATGGAATTTCGGTTTGTTTGTTTGTTTGTTTGTTTGTTTGTTTGTTTTTAATTTATTTTTTATGGGGTTTTTGGGGTTTTTTTTTTTTCCGTAAGTCGCACCAATGATGACCGGCATATGAAACCGTGGCATCTTTTACGGCCATTGATCCATCGCTTTAGTATAGAATAATGGAGATGTAATTGTTGACTCCCAATCTGTGCATAACCATGATGGAATGCATCTTCTGTACCAAACTCGTACCCTATCCTTTTTATGTCCCTATAATATTTTTCAACTCCACATCTTCATATGAACTTACCATTACCCAAGCACGAACTTTGACCAAGCTTTAAAATCTCTTCTGATATTTAAACATGTTCAGCATAATCTCTTTGTAAGACTAATTTCATGCATCGAGTTGGACAGTTTAATTTTTGTCACCTTCCCATTGGTTTGCATACCCATTTTATATTTGCTTTATGTGTGTAATTAAATACATACATCTCATGTACGATGATGTGCTGTTGCTGGAAATGATATTACGAAGCAGGTATGTACTTACCTTCGCCCGTATTATATTGGTTTCTGTTTTAATCAGTAGAAGACATTCATCATCATTTACTTTTGGATGGTGGTCATTAGAACCGCCATCGGCCGTAGGTATTGGTACAGTATTGAATCTTCTTTCCTACTTGTCTGCTTTTTGCTGCTAAGGGATAATCTAACTTGCCTGTGTTATGTTGTTCAAACATCGCGCAAGCCGTTTTTCTCGGCATATGATGAACACCCTCTTCAAGAGCAACTGACATTAAACACATCAAAATATGCATGTTAACATACAAACTTTCCAAATCTTACTAATCAGGAATGTTCTCAGGGGTGGCAGTACTGGTTCAGAGTCTATATTTTCATGATACACCGCTTTATGTTAAAAACCACTGGCCAATCAGGAGAGTCCGCTTTGTTTATCCCCTAAATGTCTCCATCGGCAATTATGAGCAACTTGGGTACTAATGAGCAGTGTTACCCATCAAGGAGAACCTGTATGATTCTATAATTCTCTGGGTTAAAACCTATGTATTGATATGTATTATTGGGTCGTGATTTACGAAAAACATATTTGTCTTTAACCAACCAAAACAGTGGCTAACATAGTAATAAGCCAGTAAGCGGCTTGCTTTCATACCATATTTTCACAGAAGCATTTAATAAGAACTACAGATTATTTAATGTTGAATAGGGTTTTTTCGCTTTGAAAAAGCAGTCTATACAATACGTTTTTATGTCGATGAGTGTGATGGTCTTTACAGCTAGGTACCACTTCAGTGATATACAATGACACATTCCCCACATATGTATGGAAATAGCGTAATTGGGTACAAGATCAGAAATGCATATGTTTAACTTCATACATAATGTAACATACGGATTACGGCTGCAAATGACTGTTGTCGTGTGCATAAAATAAAACATTCAAAACAGGCCAAAAGCTTAGAGATTATTTCATATTAATGGGACTAGAAGAGTAAGAGCAACCATGAAACAGCTAAAAAAAAAAGCAAAAAATAGAATAATGATAATATCCTAAGGTGATATGTGCTGCTTAAGTACATAATACTGATACATTTTGCATTTTTATGTAAATTGTTGTAATGAAAAGATTTGGTAAAATCGAAAAGGCTTTCAATATTCTTTTCGAAAATGTGAAGCTGTCAAATGTGGCATTATTAAACGAACGACGTAATGTCTGTATTTGGCATTAATATGCCAGTCGACATTTTCCCCGTAGTAGAATTTTTGTATGCTTTAAAAGCTGTACGACAAATTGCATTTGGTTGTAGCTCATAAGAAACATTTTCTTCCACCGCACTGACTGGTTCAAATGCCCGGATGAGCTTTCAAGATTTATCTTTCATTCTGCTCATTGTTCGAACTTATTGATAACGCATGAATAGAACCGAATGAAATGAACTAGGAGAAACTTGAATGCATTGTAATTAATAAAATCATGGCCACACAATTGTCGGAATTAGATAAAATTGAATCGATAGATTCTTATATGGAATATTGTCATAGAAAAAAACCAAACATGTATCAGAACAAAAAGTGTAACGAAACGTAGAGAAAGAGGGACACATTTTTCGATCCATTTTCATGGATTTTTAAAATTTTATTGCGCGAAAACTATTTACTGTGAACTCAGACATAATATAAAGCACATGGAGCCCTGTAGTTGCAAGACCCACATTATATGCATTCTGTGAAATTCCACACTGCCACATGCACATTGACAATAGCCCATTTACTGGGCACAACAATGAGAGTGCGTTTGGTCACTCTTATATTGTTCGAAAAACACATCCATGGTATTTCAGCTCCACGAATCTTGTCAAAGCGTGCACACACATACATAAAGATGTACGTTCGTGCAGATTCATCAATTTACTCTGTTGAAAAAGGAAGAAGCGAAACAGAATCTTATTTGTGTTTGTGTTTGTACACAAGAAGAATGTTCCTTTACACTGACGCTGTTGCGTGATCTGCAGGTCTCACCCCATGGTCGTGGGAACGCGGCTGTGTGGCCTCCTGGTTTTCATTATTTGAAACACGTGGGCCGTCGGAGTTTTGAAGACTAATCAAGTTTGTTGTGCCCTTTTCGTCCAAAGGGTATTTAATGCCTTGCTTAGAGCTGATTAAAAATCGATTGGGATCGCGTTTTCCCTGCCTTCCTGTGTCAAAAATAATCAGTAATATGACCTTCGATACCAGATTCACCTCACAAAATCAAAGACATAGTGCGTTTTATTCTTTATCGCAAATATTAAGATGAAGACGTCAGTCGTTAAGAAGTATTACATGGGCATTCATTATATTATATATACGCGAGGGGTGATCCGTATACAATTTCACCATGCATTTTGAGAATTTCGAGAACACAAGTGGAAACTTCAGAAAGTTTATTTTATCGCCAAGTGACCTACCAAATGAAGGCTTGCGATCAAAACCTTGGCTCTAGAAGCCATTATGGACAACCCATTATGGACAAGCGTCCGAAAGAGCAGAAAGTAAAGAAACTTGCGGGTGCTGAACATGTACAAAAAAAGCCCACCAATGAATGCCATCTCATTTTGGCCATTAATTGAAAGGACCCATTATTTCCGTGAAAGGTCTGTGAAAGCCAACAGCTATGCGGCATCAAAAAATCAACTACACCACTACAAAACAGTGGTTGCACTGTGACAACTTCTTTTAACAATAGGATGCACAGTTGTGTTATTATATCCCAAAGGACAGGTTACAGTTTAACAAAAGTGATATGTTAATAACAATGTAGCACCAGAACGCTTCCACCATGTTATCAAAAACTGCAAGTGGAGCTACATGTACCTGAGCGACAAACAAATCTAGCTATTGCGATTGGTCAATCGTTCTCAACAGGAAGTAGTGTGTAATGTAATATTTCCATGTACTTTATGTTTTGCGAGAAAGTATACATAAATGCTGCTACATCCTGATACTGTCATTTGGCTCGATTAAAATGTCTGTTGTATGCTAACCCGTTACTAATACATTTTTATGACTGTCACAATTTGATACTTCCAACCTGACAGAGAAGTGTGTTGAACTTGTGTTCTCGTTTTGCCCAAACATGTTTGGATATAATCGATAGCATGTTACCGTGATTACCGCTATTTGTGTTGTATAATGTGGAAAGCGGTTATTTGTGGTCATTTGGTGACAGGTTTAGGTGTTAGGCCATTCACCTGAGGAGGTAACCTTGCCTCTCTCAACGTATTAACGTACTCTAGTGACCAGATAGAAATTCATCCTTATCTATGAGCAAAAAAACCAAAAAAACAAGCAAACAAACAAACAAACAAACAAAACAAAAACCAAAAAAAACGAGCATATATCTACTTTGATAAAAACACTCACAAAACTCTCAAGTGCTCCAGTTCTCACCAAGATGAATTTTTATCTGTCAATTCAGGTTTTATCACCGCACACCGGGATCAAGAAACTCGGTGAGTTGTAGCTGCCGGACTGTGACCTGAATAGAGGATATACGTCACGGTACGTGCTCAGAATTGGTCCCACAACACGTCACTTGCTACCTGGTGTCCGTTTTAAAATTCTTATTACGTCATTTGACAGTTCAACGTGCGTGCCTATGAAGCTGTAGACGGGTTATACACGATAAGCTGACACAAATACTGTGCTATCTGAATACTTTAAATTTTCAATTCTGATCCCTTATGGATAAATGTTTGCCTTGATCTCCCTACAAGCGTAGTATGTTCGGTTTCCATGCTTTCAATCATGGTTTATACTCCTATAGTTACAACAGTGTGTACTGTCACCACGGTTACAACGACAGTGAAGTATCTTGCCGTGATTACAACCATAGTGGAGTGTGTTATCATGATCACAACCATACTGATGTGTGTTACCATGATTACAACTATAGTGTTGTGTGTTACCATGATTACAACTATAGCGTTGTGTGTTACCATGATTACAACTATAGTGTTGTGTGTTACCATGATTACAACTATAGTGTTGTGTGTTACAACTATATCATATTACGGTACTGTGCTTACTAGCTAACATTGTGGTTGTAACCATAGTAACATAGTATCTATAATGCTATATATGCTTCTATATTTAAAAAAATCTTCTAAATTTTTAAAAATCTCAGTAAAATGATTATTTTATGTCCTCTGCTTTAAATAAATGTTTGTGTTTGGACACCAGAATATTTAAAGTCCTGCTGGGTCAACTACAACTATAATCATAATTACGTCCACTGGCCATTGAAACATTGCTTTTGCAATATGATGTGTTACTAATTATTTTCCAAAAGCGTTCTTCTTAAATCCCATTCTACTGATCTACGATCGTTATCTGTGCAATATAAATAATATACCCTTTCAAATGCCATTGAAATAAATAATCATCCCCTCCGAATAGATACCACAGACTTATGTGGTATAAAGAAGTCCAATTCTTTAGACATTAAAATCTAAAATTTGCCATCCGACAAATATGTTTCTTACTATATTCAATTCACTCTTTATGATTCTTCTAAATTACCTATCAGGACGGGGACACCGATTTTGTCGATTGTGTTCGGCCCATAAAAGCCGTACGCCTGCTAAACCACATTACTTTTAATGCACTGAGCCAAAACAAAAATATCTAAATATTTAAAATTTGCTGGAGTGAAAGACTTTCAGACACACACCCCTTCAACATTCTATTATGAATTGATCAGTCTACCTCACCCGTCTCGTTTTAACTTTTCCATTGTCACATTTTGGACTAAGTCAACAGCTTTTCCGGCGGGCTTATTTATTTTATTTATTTTGTACAAAGTCTTGATCGTAGTGTGGCCAAACTTTGCATTTTATAATTTTGTGCAGTATTTGAACAAAGTGCCAAACTTAATTACAGATAAAGTATACTATATATATAAATTTGTACACATTTGACATCTCTATTTTTTTTTAAATCTTGAAACGTACGAAACTTCTTACTTCAAATGCCCTAATTGCAGAAAGATATTTCAATCACTGCCTAATAATTTTCCATAGATGCACATTCATCGTTCAGTCAATAAGGAATAAAGTGAAGTCATAAAAAATTGCAATTGATAATCAGAGTTCAAGTATTTTCTATACCATTCTGTTATCTATCTGTGTGGCTATTTAAGATCCAATAAATACATAACGTAAGCCATAGCGTTTGAAATTGTGCAATCAATGGAAGCTAAATTTTAAAGTTGAATTTCATTTTCAAAGCATCACAAGTATATTATATGCGTCGTCAAAAGTTGTAACCGATTCTCTTGCCCAGCATTACGTTGCTTCAACCTGGGTTGACTAATCATCGATGACCTTGACCGAATCTCATTGATCGAATATACTATGCTTTAGGGAACTGTGTATCTAAACATTTCACCTTTCATACATGTTGGAAACAAATATTCACTTTAAGCACTATTTTGAAAATCAGCTGCCAGGCATACTGGGAAATTTGGGATCCCTATCCACATTTGGTAGTCCAAAAGTAAGATTTCGAGGCTGCTTGGAAGACGGAATTTGGATTTCAACATTATCTTAGCTGTCCTAGGTTTGCTTGCAGTCATGCTACCCACACTTCATGGCACGATTTTAGGGCGTGTCACTCAGCATAACATCGTATGCCTTCAAGTGTGTACTGACAAGAACACAGTTGCGTGTCAGTGCTATACTGTCTACGGCAATCTATTAAAACGTGACCTTGCAGGCTAGGTTGGACTCTGCCCGGTTGTGCTGCCCATTGAGGTCATATTACACACGTCCTGCGCGTATGGGAAGAAAACATCAATCCAATATTCAATGAATTTGACCATGTCTATTAAGAAAGTTTAACAGGAAAGAAAAAAGTAGAAAGTGCTGAACCGTGCACAAATACAGCCGTGTTTGTACCTACAGCAACTGAAATCATTATGCTTAGCTGATTTCAGGCGAATAACCACGTATTTCATGTTACTTACTACATACACGCCCTATATGTAATATAAGGGTAATAATTCATGTATGTAATTGTGGCTTACACTAATTTTTAGCTTTGTGTTCTGCAACCTATGCAGAATAGATATGAGGATAAAGTTACTGTATCTGAGATTTACTTTGGCAGTAAGTTCAACTTACATTAAAATGTTTAACACTTTGTGTCCAACGCAGCAGAAAGGTTCTCAATTTTTTAAAATCTGCTAGACATATAGTAATGTAAAAGTAATCAGAGAGCAGGTGTTGCCAATATATAAGTCCTCTGCCGACAGAAAAAGGAGTTACAGTACAGGCTTGATGTCTTTGCAGGGCGAACGACAATGGTGTAATACTCTGAACCAAGAACATTTCTTTGGCGCGATTTTCATGGAAGATGTGTGGTGAAAGGCCGATCAAAAGCGCACTATATATATATATATATATATATATATATATATATATATATATATATATATATATATATATATATATATATATATATATATATATATATATATTGTATTTGTGTCCTAAAAAATACTGTCAATGTTCAACTCAGGATAAATCCGAAATTTTTTGTATCTTTTTCATCAATTCTTTTAAAACTGAATTTTGTATTTTACTCAAATTATCTGTAAATGCATGTTTGTGTATGTATCAACAAAATTGGAATATTTATTCTTAGACCATTAGTCATATTTTGATCAGTTGCGACATCACCAAGAGTAATTGAAGCCAGATACATATTAATGAAAACAAGCACAATTTGATATTATTAATATGAATAGTTGTGTATTCGTATTAATGATGCATGACTCGTGCAAGTTAACGCTTTCCCGCTCAAAACACCTAAGGTCTTTTTGATTCCAATATTCCTTTTTGAATGTTAACCTTGCTATGTACATGCACTGTTCCACAAAAAAAATCGATTCACAATATGATCGATACTCAGTGCAGGTTCAAAACCAGTGTTAGGTGAATCCTCTGACATCACCTGGCCAACCACATTTTCCACGATGTGTCATGTTGACCTCTCTGGACCAGTTGTCTACTTTTGTGATTCGAATATTCTAGGCGTATCCTGCTTCATCAATTAAAACCCACGGAAGAAAGGTTAGTATACCATCAGGGTACATTACCTGCATCAAACACAATATCACTGACGCACTGGAATGCCGCCTACGAGATCACAAAGCTTCAAATGAACCAGAAGCAGATCCTCTTTCACTTTAATGGTACAAGTAACACAGATATGTTGCAAAGTTGTCAATTGTCGGGTTGGTTGTAAGGTAGAGGAGGCATCAGTTGTCCTTTGTGTTATTATGCCACCATGGATATTGCGAGAAAGGCGTTTAACACCTGCGCTGATGATTTTCAGATAGAAGATATATTTGTATTAATTGTTTAATGAAAACTTTTCCAGAGACATTAGTCTAAAAGTTGTCAGAAACAATAAATATTGCACCAAGCCGCCGAGACATGAGCCCCAGCATGAACCCTGATTTCAAGTTCAGTCCATAGATTTGTGCTATACAGCAAATCAAATGGAGAGTGAGAAAAACAGCAGGATCTTACTTTATGCTTTTGAGGAAACTTAAGAAAGATTGAAATGTGTGAACATCTTTAAAACTCATACAGAAAGAGATGCTACTGAAACTTTGACTGACCATAGGCACAACCAATGAACAGCGAACATAGTTCCAGGATTTTAATCTATTCTAACTTTGAACACACACACACACACACATATATATATATATATATAGAGAGAGAGAGAGAGAGAGAGAGAGAGAGAGAGGGAGAGAGAGAGAGAGAGAGAGAGAGAGAGAGAGAGAGAGAGAGAGAGAGAGAGAAAGAGTTATGTCTTGGATGGTTTATGGGCAGAATTGTAATCCTCAGACCGTCTTGTGGGCAGTTGTTCG
The DNA here is from genome assembly GCA_964020975.1 of Hermodice carunculata. Classification (NCBI taxonomy): domain Eukaryota; kingdom Metazoa; phylum Annelida; class Polychaeta; order Eunicida; family Amphinomidae; genus Hermodice; species Hermodice carunculata. The sequence goes on along the minus strand of OZ026620.1, from coordinate 48,005,431 downwards.
GTTTATCGGAAGTTGACAAAAACGCCCATAAAACATGTTTGCCTCAAATTCAATGCGCTACCTAGGGGGTTACAGAAACGTCCAAATTAACAAATCTGCCTAGATATTATGGGAAGCTATAAATGCCCAGAAATTCTGGTAAGCTATAATTGGTATATACTGCCCACGGTCCGGTTTGAGGATTGTAATTGACCCGCACACAATGGGCATGACCCACAAACCAGCTGTAGGACCTAGTCCATTGTATATTTTTGTGGGCAGTGTACAATTGCCCATAAACCACCCAAGACATATATATATATATATATATATATATATATATATATATATATATATATATATATATATATATATATATATATATATATATATGTGTATATATATATATATATATATATATATATATATATATATATATATATATATATATATATATGATGTGAAGCAAATCTTCTTTTATAGTTACTATCTTCATTATTATATATTCTTGGTCGAGTCTCTGTTTTTACATCTGTGTGCCAACACAGACATATTGTTTTTCTATGAGTTCTTAACTTATTCTTTTTTTTTTCTTTCCTTATTTATTTGTCCGAAATTTCATTTGAAAACTATTATACGTAGAAACTCTAAACTTGCCATGATTATCTTTCCATATATGAAGTGTTGCGTTTTTGTAAAAGGGTCAACGGATTTGGAAATTATACAAATTAAGGCCGTTTGAAAATTCAAATCTTCAATATCTCCAAAACTATCTTAGGTGCATGTAACCAATCCAACTGCAATTCATAGGATTGCAAAACATTTTTTCTGATTTAGAACTCTAATAGTCATAAATCATAGTCATTTTGCCATTTGAAATTTTCTTCTACCATAACTCGATCAATTTTTATTTATTCATAATGATGTTGAAATCAAATTGTACATATTGTACCACTGCACATTTTTGTAATTTGCATGTGACCTCTTCAGGTAAAAGGTCAAGGTCATTTTGACCTATGATATATTCATACAGCCATAACTCAAGTTTCATCAAATTTTAAGCATCTTGGCCCCAAATTGTAGCTATTGTAGTATAATTTTGTAATTTACATGTGCCCTTTGAATGTCTAAGGTCGAGATCATTTTGACCTGTGATATATTTATCTGGTGATGATTTGGTCAATTTTCATCCAATTTTAATAATGTTGGACTCAAATTGTAGGTATTTTAACACGGTACATTTTAGTAATTTACATGTGACCTCTAAAGTTCAAAACGTGACATGTAAGCATGCACAATGATTTTTATAGAAGAACCTCGAATTTTTTATAATAAATGTCAAATCTGACTTAAGACATTGGACCGAGAGTTTTCTTGGTTAATGCAAATGGAGCATCTTTCAATGTCAAATTACCTTGCATAAAAATTCACTCCTGCATCAACAGATCGTAAACCTATAGAAAAAAATAATAGAAAAGTATCAAAGCTTGGAGTTTTCTATAAATTCTTTCTTTTGTTAACCAGTAAATTTGTCCGACATTTTATTTAAGGACTATTGTACGCATAAACTCCGAACTGAGAGTGATTAAACTTCCATACATAAAGTCTGACTTTTTATGAAGAGGGGTGACAGTTTTGAAAATAATGCATATTGGTATTATTTGGAAATGTAAACGTTTAAAATCTTCAAAACTGTCAAAGATGAAAGGCCATTCCAACTTCAATTCATTTGTTTGTGTGGTAAGCTCATCCAACCAACAACAAACATTGGTTGGTTGTAGAATTTTAATCTATGCTAATTAGGAGCACTTGAAAGGTTTTAATGCTGAATGCCATAAAAATCATTATAAGCAGAGGTGTCAATCATAGGTTTGTGCTGTAGGGGACTTGGGAAAAAAATGAATGATGAATATCTATCTTCAAAACTATTACGCGTAGATGTGCTAATCCGGCTTCACATCCCAGGTTTGCGTGTCATTAATTTTGCTCACAGTAAGCTCTCAGACGCCACTAAAGCTGAATAGCTGAACAATGTGTGACCCTATCAATGAAGTTGAAATAATGCAAATAAGAGCAACAATATCAGGCCAGTACATATTTGCGATAGACCAGACATATTCCAGGTCATGAAATGTCCCTAGCTAGCAGTCAATCGTACGTATATGCACATAACTACGATTTGTTGTTTATATGAATATCAGGCATAACACTTTATTCCATACAGAGACCATTTTATCATCAGTTTATGCTGTACGGTTAAGAGTGCTCCATAAATGAATCAGAATTGCAATAAAAAGTGTCATAGAATCAGCTAATTTCTTACCACATGACCAAATCTTGCTTGTTTGTTGACACTTGACACTGTTTTATCCAGAATTATTTCTTTCTGGGTTTCCTTTCTATGAGAAGATTTTTTAATGCCAAGAGCCTTATTTTGCTACAGTTTTTATGTTTTATATTTCACGTTTTCTCTCAGGTAACTCCTCCAATTTCAGTTTGAATGTACAAAGCTGCATCCTTTCTTTGTAAGCACACAGGTTTGCTCTTAAGCAAATCTGCTTTTCTGGTCTGACCTTTCTTTCATACTAACATTTAAACTGTTTAGCAAACGTCCAACACGTAAAACAGACAAAACAGACGACATCAAAAGTTTGTTGTGGCTGACTACCGCTATGACCAAGAAAGGATATCAATATCTCATGTTGTTGCTTTGGCATATTGTTCCTTTTGACCGCAAGAGTATGTGTTTCTTGTCAGGCTTGCCATGGAGGAGATAATGTTTCAAACTGCCATTTACATGTAGGTACTCGTGTCCTTGGCCCTCTGAGCATATCAGATTCTCAAGTTACCAACATTCGTGCATGAGTTCATATCACCAAAACATGGCAACCATTTATTACGTATATTTTGCTCATACCTCTGAGCATATATATCAGACTTCATCGTACCGTGGCACGAGGCACTGAGCATAGGATGATTAGTGGATAAGCAGTTATTTAAAATGTACTTCTACAATTGAGATAATACGTCTTCGTTTTCACCTCACCTAATGGGGCATATTTCACATAAATACTTTTGCGACACCTATTTCTTTGTCGTATTGTTTGCCAGATCATGTATGCGCATGCGCTATGCCCGCCGGTAGTTTAGGTTTTACAAAGATAAAACCTTTAAAAACAATAATGAAGGGTGAACCACGTACAAGCCGTCTGAGGAGCATCTATCTACAGACCAATATACTTTCTGCAGATGAGATGTTATGCCAAGCAGACCTTACCTTGATCCATCTGAAGCATAGTTTGGCAGAAAGAGCACTGCGACCAAGGCATTTGCCATCAGAATATGGCAAGAGAGGAAAGAACTTGTTGGATGTAGTGAAATTTGGTTTGAATGTAGTTAAACTTTTTGTCTGGACTTTGTAGTTAATGACAACATATGTGAACACAGTCGAAAAATTATTTAATTTTTTGGTGGATTTACAGTTGCATTATGGCTTAAGTTGCTATTGGTAATGGTTTTCTTGTTTATATTGCTAAAATAATACCATTATCATCATCATCTTTATCTGTTTGCACTATCCTTTTTCTCATGAAGAATATTGTGTTTTATTTTGCAGTGCTAAGTCATGGACTTTTTGTGAAACGCAGGCCCCACAGCTGTGCCAAGGTGCAGTTTACCATTTTGTTAATACGTTTAAACAGAAGAAAGACCTGTAATTCAGCACGTTTGGTCTCTGAAAGGTATATGAATTCAGTCACAGTCACTTCAAGTCTTGCTGTAGGTCACTGTAATATTTGGTTTCCATGACGTGGCAGCACTGTTGTTGATTACGTACTCGCACACTGGTCCATCTTAGTCGTGCCTGCATACCCCGCAATGAAACAAGTGCTAAAATTGGTATTTAAGACCTGTCAGATTGCACAGTATCATTCTAGTATAACAGATTTTAACAAAATTTGGTTCTGTTAGGGAATTTTGGTAGATGCCTTGGAATTTGCAGTAGTGGTAGTGGTTCATTGTTTTTTAACTTGATATGCAAAATCAATTAAGTTTTAAACTGCACAAATAGAAAAAAAAATCGGGAACATACTGGAGACAAAAGCTGCATCTTTGGGCGCATTGCAAGGTGCATAGCTCTCCGAGGAAAGCTGTTAACTCGATCTAAAATGTGGAACTCAGAGAGTTAAACATCGCGCACGTTTTGGCAGATAAGTGAAGCATGTTCGGTTGGCTTATCATATCTGTTTTTATTTTAGATAATGTGGTTGCCTCAAAGGTGCCCCCTTCCCATTGGGAAGCTGTGCGCACTGAAAGCGATCATGCCCTTTCTGCACTTGTAAGTACACCTGTTCATTCTCAATTACATGGTTGATTGGTATGGCAGAGTGTATTTTTGGCCATGTGGTCCTCTCTTCAGTCAAGTGCGGTGACAGGCTGGTCCAGCCTTCTGCACTTGCTTGACGCTGCCCGTTATACTGGACTCAAAAGCACCAAAACATGTTTCTTTCTGCTTGTTTGTTTGTTCCATTGATTTTCTGAGATTTTAATCAATCTAGCTTTAATCTAGAGAACAGAAGCTGCCGATGCTACCGCCAACTGGTTGCCGATTAGGCATAAAGCAAAGAAAGCGATGACAGAATATACTCTCATTGCATAGCGACTACACAGTGAAATCGAAATTCATTGGCAGCAAAGAGAGGAAATGTTGAACGGATGCTTCTGGGTGTCACCTAGTAACCTTTAACGGCTACCACATTGACGCTACAACTTCCATATGATTCTCTGTAGAGAAATATGTATAACCTAACGTTCTGCTTTTCTTATACATAAGTAGAGAGAATTACATTAAGATCCCATTAAATGTACCAACAAGAAATCATTTCTAGCAATTCTCTATGGTCATATCGTTTTTATTTATTATTAGTAAATGAAATTAATGCAGTCACTTTTTAACGTGTGACGGCGAACATTATCAGCTAGGACTAGAATGTGACTGAAGTAACAGTAAAGTAACATATACTCTACACCAAAAAGGCCCACAAAGTCATGTACCTTCCGATCGGAAACGATCCCAAATACTCGAAGGTTAGAGTTCGATGGTCCTATAGCACAAACAAAAATGCGCCCTCTTGACATTTGCAAATGACATTTCCTAAAGGCTTCTAACATAACTGGAGGTATCGACGTGACAAATACTCGCTGACTCAATTAACTGTGAAGTTGATTCCAAAGTGTTGGCATTCCATATATTTCTATATGTTGTTGACAATATGCAATGTCCCTAAAAAGTCCATATTGTAATAAATTTGTGGGAAAATGCGCTTATGAAGAAAAAGTGTTCGTAACTACTAACTGGAGACGTAAAAGTATTTTGACACAAATGAATCATTTTTTCTGTTGTTATTAGCAGTAATTCATGCTCTCTCAGCACGTGACTTTTTATAATGTCGCATCTTTTGCACGATTAAACATCTAGAACTAAAGATGGAACGACTGATTTCAACAAGATTCTTTAAAAAATCTGTGAGACTTAATACTATAAAAGAAATTAAGACGTACATCGATAGGTTTTAAATGCTACTTGCACGTCTACAAAATGAGCTAATACTAATAAGTTCATAATTTACAAAAATATTGCCCACGCAACATTTCTGGATTGAGTTGTGCGACCTTTTGGTGCAATACAATCTTCCCAACCCACGTAGATTCAAAGATTCAAATATTTAGCCATTCAGTTTTAAGGACTCGAGATGCACAGTTAACTAATACAATCTCAACAAGAGCAGAATTTGCTGCTTAATATTCGAATGTGCTCAATTTATGGTAGATTCTGTTAGCATAAAAGAATTCAGTTTTATTATCAATAAAATTCAGGCACAGCAACATACATGATGAAGCAAATATTCGATCGGCATTTGTCACTTTTAAATTAAAAAAAAACAGGTTCATCGAAATGTAAGCGACTCTGCAACGTGATCCACCAGGAGAGTCAGCACCAGGGTTAAGTGACCATCGCACAATCTCTGATTAGCATAGAGCACAGTTGTATGAAGTGCATGCATATGATATGCTGATGAATAACAAATCTGAAAATAGGGAGTGTTTCATTATTCCAAAAACTATCTGATTTAAACACATTTTACCCAAGGAAATACATAGTATCGCCTACAACGCACCATTTTAGGGTAAGCAACCGGAAAGGAGGGCCTGACCCTATATAAATTCCTCTCGCAGAAGGAAGAAGAAAAACACAGGACGGCATGCAAACCACACAAACATAAAAATAAGTAGCAGATGCAAGCACAAGGCAGACAGAGCGGCAATGATACACGATAAGCTTTAGCTGGGCACTATGCAAACATTAATGCAAGTTCGGGTGTCATTCATGTCATAATTATTGTAAAAAATACTTCGAAATACCAAATAAATGAAGAGTATACCGTCTGGCGCAGACTGTAAGTAAAGTCTCAGGTTTGGTAACTGATGACTGTGGCATTGACGGTAAGTGTAACGGAATAGAAATTAACCAAAATCTTTTGTAGCTTTAATGGCTTTACTGCTGACACTATATTGGTGAAGGTCTTAAAACTTCTCCTGGTCGACTAGGACAGACATGTTTGCCTAATTGTACTTAAAATCCTGTTAAGAAAAATTGTTTTCATAGCATGTTTTTGGCATAAATGGTAATGACTTTCATTCCTTTTTGACATGCCTAAATGCACATTTACTCAATATCCAAAAAAATTACTCAAAATTGACAGTATTTTCTCAAATGTCACAAACCTGACACATTACGTTGATACATTGACTCAGGGCTGGCAGTGAAATAGAGCTTAATTGTTTGAGGAGTAGGTGTCATCATGGAGTTTGTTTTACATCTCTAGTGCAGGAAATTCATTGTTGCAGTCCTTGTTAGGATTTTCCATGGTTTATACAGGTGGTCTAGCTGCAATCCTATTTATTTTACAATCACTGGGATTGAATATAATGCCCTAGCTTGTTTCCACTTCAGTTAAACATTGGCGGATGGTTTAACTAGGATAAGCTGTCCAGCTAGAAAGGGTACATATTGGTTCAGGGGTAAGTCAACTTGTTCTTATCTGAACCTGTATTATACAAATTTGGTAATTATGGTTTGTTTGACAGGTATTCTTCTTTCATAATGAAGCTCTGCATTTATAAGCAAAACTTAACGTATTTAGCTAATTCACCATTTGCTACGTTCATATTTATTCATTATTATGTGGGTTGTCTTTGCTGAATATTTACCTTAGACAAGGAGCTGCTACTCAGAGAGACATGTACGGGTAAAAGACTCCGAAACATGTTGAGTGGTTTCCCGCTGAAGACCCTTTAATTCATTATTTGGGCTAATACAGCTTATGTCAAAATTTTACAGAGGAACGTGTGCAATGTGGACAATAGTACAATCTATGTAAATAGGTTAGACAGGGACAGGTTAGCTCATGGAGAGTAAAGAGTTCGGACTGCGGAATAGGGTAATGACTACTAGGAAGTGGTTTTGGACAAAAAGACACAAATACAATAGCTTAAATGTCACCTGTTGCATGTGCGAGTGCGTGTGAGCGTGCGTGTGTGCGTGTGTCAATAGCTTCACCTGGCGCTTTGGGACAAAACTGTTGACTCTGTCCTTTCACATGACCGGCTGACATTTTAAAGGTTTTAGAGGAAAGTTTATTCTAATTAAATTGATTTACCTTTTTAACTAGACAGTTTTTATAAAATAACTTGTCACTTTTCGGTGAAATTTTTGAACTGAAACCTTTTTCTGTCAACCTTTTTGTACCATATGTACCCCTGTGATGTTGTGCTAGAATAACGAGCGCTAATATGTACATCTGAGCCGGAACCAGACATAAGCAGTGGGTACGTGGATAATAAGTTTCTGTAAGACATGTGCCTCATTGTTCCATATATACCTTTTTTATTTACGTGATCAGTTCATAAGTAATGGACTATTTATATCGAGATTCGTCTTTAAATGAATCGAATTACGCTGTTGCTAGATATATTACCATCGAAACATGGGTACTGTCAATAAGTACAATATACATGTATATGATCCAGGATATCACCATGTAGCCTGTAAATTATTTGCCAACGCCCACTTGACATGTCTATGGTCTTTATTTTGAAACAAACGAATCTATTTTGCTATGTGCACTCAGGCATGATAAGCTTAAACATTCAACAATTGAGCTCGTCACAAGAAAGTGCCAAATTTGCTATGAAATCCCTGTCACGCATTTGTTTCATGACTTGCGTTTTCGAAAAATACTAATAAAGATTATCAAGGTTTTACTTTATACATCTAGTTTCCAGCGTGGGAATATACAGCCCACGGGTACGTGTACAGTGACAGAAGAAACGGATATCCTCACAAAGGTGCCGCAGTTCAGTTAATTACCTATCACCACAGCATTACCTGCATAGCCATAAAAACAGAACCTAAACGAATTCTTTAAAAATTCATGAGACAAGAAATTCCGGTGATCTATTTAATTCTACACATTTAATCGCATGTTAGGTCACCTGGCAGAACCATATGATATGTGGTACTCCTAGCTTTTCAATTGCAGGTGCATAGTGATTGGCCCTAAATGCTCAGGACTCTTCAAAATAGAACAAATAAATTAAAAATCATATCTCTCTCTCATTCTCTTTCTTTCTCGCTCTCTCTCTCCTTCTCTCTCTCTATCTATTTATCTATTTATCTATCTATCTATCTATCTATCTATCTATCTATCTATCTATATATATATATATATATATATATATATATATATATATATATATATATATATATATATATATATATATATACATATATTATACACCCTTTCATGATGACGATGATTTATATGCTCTCCTGAGCGGCTGACTGACTACTTAGTTAATTGCACTATGTAACAATGTAAAAAATATAAAATTGAACTCTGAGTAACTATGCCTATCATGAATCTGATGGTGGTGATGAGCGAGTGATGGAGGTTTCCGACTAGGCTGTACAAGTGCATGTCGTAGCTTCTGGAGAGATAGTTTATGAAAGCGTATCATTATTGTCGCCTGACGGCAAAGAAAATATCTTCAATGCATTTTCGAGTGTTATTCCATCTTGGTGTATACATATTTATCCTGTAATGGATGAAAGTTATGTTTTCTGATTGGTTTAATTTAAAAAATACACGAGAATACCCCGTATTCCCTCTTTGGTATCCTTCCTGATCACCAAACAGGTATACAAATAATGCTTACCTGTTTTGCGATCAGGCTCAGGAATATTAATGAGCATCAGGGGTATACATAGTTTAGCCTCGTTTTGGACTTGATCACCAATATATAAATTGTGTATACCTGTTTTGCAATCAGGCACATGAATCAATGACTGACATCAGTAAAAATAGGCCTACTTCAGTTGAAAAAAAAGACCTTGCCAAATCTAGTATTCTACATGTTTGTTAAATGAATGATGTTATTTAATAAATTGTTGTTTTTCACATGTTTTTGAGTAGTTTATATTTCACATTTATAGTTCTATTACAGGATGAAATCGTCACTACCTGTCTGTCAAGGGGATGCAAGGAAAAATCAACGTAAAGATATTTTTATCCATTCAGCCATTGGCTTCATGGGATACAAATCTTTTCACATGGATATTTTTCGTCAATATTTTACAAGAAGACACAAATACAAGTAAGTTGACGAATTAATGAGTCAGCAAACACTAAAACACATCCTTTCATTCATCTAACCATGTACGCACACTCACTCATACATATATACATGTGTGCACCTGCATGCTACACTCTAAATTTTAAATAAATGAAAAGACAAAGTTGCATTTGGACAAGTAACATACATCAAGACAGCTAACATGTAGACCTGTGTTTCAACAATGTAAAATTGACCTTAGGAAATACAAGCAAAATATGTTTAACTTCCAGATAGGTATATAAACTGAACATCAATCAAATTTTCAAAGAGAGAAGTTGCAAAAACTGAAATTAAGGTGGCACAAACAAAGCTAGGCACTCAGAGGAGTGCTGTCTTCAATCGGCTCTCCTGTTTTGGTTTTTATTTTTAGACCCATAAAACTGTACAAATTCTTGTTGCTTGGGATCTTTACATTATATATCCGCCAAGCAAAAATTTTAAAATCACTTTTTTGGGCGAAAAATGGACATTTTACAAAAGGATTCGATTTAGAGATTTTTCTCGGGATTCTCGAAAAATATAGTACTTAAAAACTCGAAAATTTGCAAAATGAAACTTTGTAGTCATGTCCAGGTTCGGTTCCTTCACTTTTTCCATAAACGCAATAGATAAATTGTAATCGATTATTAATTATGATGCTGGTGAAAATGAACACTTCTTCATGTTTAGGGGGCATGAAACTGCCTAAAAAAAAAACATATTCCAAAACGCAAAAAACCAGTCCTGGGCATGTCTACGAAGTTTCATTTTGCAAATTTTTGAGGTTTGAAGTACTATATTTTTCGAGAATCCAGAGAAAAATCTCCAAATCGGACCATTTCATAAAATGTCAATTTTTTGCCCAAAAAATGATTTTAAAAGTTTTTCTTGGTGTATATATAATCTAGAGATCCTAAGCAACAAGAATATATCTAGTTTAAGAATCTAAAAATGAAAACCAAAACAGGAGAGCTGGTTGAAGACAGGACTCCTCTGAGTGACTAGCTTTGTTTGTGTCACCTTAATATATCATAATGTAAGGGATTTTTTAAAAATATTTATAATCAGTACTCTAATCTGGTAGTATACCGTTCAAGTACAAGACTGCATTAATTAGTGTACCAATTTTATGAAAAGGGAATTCATAATTTCATATCTCAGTCCACATTTTAGAAAATTGACACTGAATCAAAACAACACCCACACAAGATACTTTATTATTGCTGTGTAACACAAATTGCGTCCTTCAGGACACTTCAGTCTCTGTTCACTCCGAGTCGGTAAGGTAATGAAATTGTAAGTAGTTCCGGCCTCTAGTAAAGAGGCCTGGTAGTGGTGTTTGATTTTGACGAATCACATAGCACTTGTGCTTACGCATTAAAAACTCCCATGGTCACATGCATCACACTCCAATAGTTCTAAAGAATAATGCACATAGGGTCACTAGTTTATTACCCCTCGGCCCATGTAGGCCGGGGGCGGGGGATTGCTATCGCCTGCGTCTCTGTGTCAGTATCTCCGACTGTGTGTCCCTTCTTCTTGTCTAGCTCAGGTTTAAAAGACGCCTGCGTTTGTGTGTGAATCGTGCGTACGGGCGTGCGTCGGCCTTTGTGTCCCTTCTTCTTGCGCGCGATTTCAGAAGAACCGGATAAGCTGCGATCATGAAACCTTTCAGTTGATCACCATTTTTGAATCTTTTGCCAAGTTCGAAGGACAATGAACTTGGCCCAATTTTCAGATCACCTAGGACAATTCTCAATGAATTTCTTGCACGCAATATCAGAAGAACTAGTATTGATAGGATCCTGAAACATTTACAGATAATCACCCTTGTAAGGATCTTCGTCAAATTCGAAGGAGAGTGACTTTGGCCTAATTTGAAGGTCACCAGAGGCAATTTTTCTCTTTAATAAATTTCTTGTACATGAGATCTTAACAATTTACTTTGAAATTCTTGCACACGATATCATGAGAAGGAGATCTTAAGGTAGTTTTAAGATAATAGCTCAGTGTCGAAAAGGTCCCAACAAGTAGCATGTGTGCGCAGTGTGCAGTCTTCAGTTGGCCAACCATGAATGGATTTTATAGTTTGGAAGTTACCAAGGCCATGTTACAAATAACAACAGAAAATCAGTTGATGCCTCAATAAATTGACTTAAAATGACATACGACAGCCTCATGTGTCAATCGATGCAAACTGAATCAAATTTACCATGTTTCATTGGAGACTGTTTATGGGACTTCATTTGCAGGTACCCTGTCTAGTGGTTGTATCAGGCAGAAACTTTCTTTTAAAAATGATTCATATTTGCCATGTGACTTTATATTCAATCGCCGTGCAAAGTCTTGATATAGTGTGGAATACAGTGAGTATCTCCCACCCCCTCTCCCCACCCCACCCCATCCCAACTGTGTTAGACGAGATGATAGCCAATTGTGATTCAACCGTCTTGGAGAAGATACTCCCTGTGTTCCATACTAAAGCAGTCAATTCTGATTTTACCGCATACCAGAACAGTGAATGATGATTATATCCCATGCTGAAATAATGAAGGGCAATTTTATCCCATTTTTGTTTAATCAATCAGGTCATGTAACATGTACAACACTAAACTGTTCAGATTCGCTTCCTATGCTGCTTGCCGTGTGCAGGTTCGAATAAGCTATTACATTTACTATACATTTTTACATTAGCATTTCGAAAAAAACCAAACTTGTATCCATAGGGCTATCTCATATATATTTTTTAATTGATAGTACCACCTTAGCTTAAACTTATACTGAAATATCACCTGGTCGTGCTCAGTGAACTTTTGAGCAACAGGTATTAGAAGTTGCCATGACCCCTTTCACATATGTATTTGGGCGAAAATTGATGTATCTGTCACCAGCGCAATAATACATTATAACAGTGCAAATAGTGCAAACATGTTAGTTTTTCCTGTAAATGCTGAAAGTGTGATATTTTCCCTGCATCCAGTCACTCATCATTCACCTTCATCACAAATGAAGGCCACACAAATCAATAATTAAGCCACGGGTTGGAAAAATCAATTCGTATAGGTTTGCTCATACTGATTGGCTTAAATACCCCATTCAAACCTTCATTATTGTAAAATTTAAAAATTTAATCAAATCATTTATGTCAGGTTTTCTATTGATTAAGGATGACTGCTTGATTAATACCAATGATATGCTTAATTATCTGTAGCCATTACCTAGGCCCATGCTTGTATATAGTGTATACATGTGAATCTTGAACATGACAGTATATATTGTGTTATGAAAAATTAAACTCTTTGAACTGTGAATTTTGTTTCCATTGATATTTATTATGTTGGATAATTGAAACACTGGCTCAGCGAATTAAAATTTTCCAGATGCTTCATATTTTTCTTCACATAAACAACTTTAATTTAAGCAAATTTGAATGGAAAACCAAGTTTGCATATTCAAAATGAGGACAAAATATACTTTGAGTCATTTTTTCTGTCATTGAATGTCATTGGGTGGATTGTGTTTACTTGTTCTATGACTGACAGTGATCGGGTGTATTCTCGCTGGACATGTTTGTGATGTGAAAAAACTATGGATGATATGGTAAAAAACTTATTCTTGCCTTTCGATTTTAATGCTTAACATCAAATTGACGAAACTCTTGTTTAATAAACCTTGCTGTGCTCCGATTCAACGACTTACCTCATATCCTAGCTGTATCCATACATGTCTCTACACCATGCCTTATGTCAAAGACCCAAGAGAAAAAATAAGTTGTAGGTTTACCTGTTTACATCCACTAGCGAGACGGATAGACGATCCAGACTGTAATGAGGACTCACCTGAGGAAGCGCCAGCAGCCAAGCTGAGACGTTATGCTTTAAATGAGTACATTAACTCTTTCATTGCCACATTTTGGACTGAGAACTGTAAGCATACTGCTACTTGAATAAAAGGTCGTTTTACGGGGAATACGAATTTTGGACCCTTATGATAATTCAGGCTGGTTTGACTTTAGTAGATCGCCTTTATTCGTGATTGGCACTGAAAGAGTTAATCTCACAAAGCATGGAAAAAGTACAAGGCACACCTGTCATTTGCACTACTGACAGTACAGGCCTAGCAATTAACACCTCAAGAATGTCACGTCCCGGTCCACCCGAGGAAATAATCTTTGACAATTACAGAACTGGACACTAAAAGGATATTCCAGTGTGGAAAGATGCAAGACATGTGGGTGGAATTTTTGCACCAGAGCTCATCGACAATTCCGTACAAACTGTGTAGGTGATTTCACATGAGTCTGGATAGTGGCCAGCAGCAGGGTCTCTGCTGGATGGAAGAACTGGTGTTTAAAAATGTGGGTATGGCAGCCCTTACACAAAATGTCTCCATGAAATACCAGATGAAAAGAAAAGACCAGCTCCAAAGGAGGCAGCGCTTAATAGAGCTGTGCGGGTGGGACTATATCACACCGGAATATCAAACACAGCCTTCAGATATAGTCTCTTTGCCATGGATATATCGCCTCCAGCAACAAATTGCATGTAGTCACAGGCTAACAAACTTTGTGAACAGTTGATTGAAATGAACACTAATATCATGAAAGCTATGCGAACTCACCTGCTTGATCTGAATGGGTTGTGAGGGCTGTCACATGATGTGCCAGTATCTGTCGAGGCGGACATGCGCTGTAACAACGCGGATTGCAGTAAACCCCCACGACCCCAAAGCACCTACACCCCACAACCCACAACCAACAACCTACACCCCGGACCCCACACCCTGCTGCCCACAACCCACAGAAATATAAGCTGCCGGGAGAGCCATCTTATGATAGAAGTTTCTATCAACAAACGAGCAGATCTTATTTGAACGTGCCGCCATTATCAGATGAAGGAATTATCAATTTTACTTTTAAAATGTGTCAGCATGCACCCATGCTAAATGGATTTGTAGAACTTTCAGGACATGTGTTCCTGTCAATATTTACTCTGAACAAAAGCACAACCCGGGTCCCCCTCGTTGCAAATAGAATAACGCACCTTTAAAACAATGAACTCCTTTGACATTTGAGTGCACAACTAGGTGCAAGGTTTCACTTCTGAAAACCCGGACCGTATTCCAAAGAACTGCCCTCTTGGGGACAGATAGCAAAGAGCGCCAACTCGTCATAGGGGGGTACACTGCAGACATGAAAAGGTGTGTCCACTTTCACGTTCTCAAACGCTTTGCGCTTGTTTTACGATAAACAATTTCTGTATTTTTTTCAGTGAAATAAAATTCATTCATCACAAACTGAGTTGTTCTCATTATTATGGATTTAAAACCATATAGGTCTACTCTATTATTGATTTTTTCCCTGCTGGAATTCTATTTTTCGTAATAGGCTGACAATGTAGTGCACAGATGTATAAATTTGTTAACAGACAAGGGAGCCAGCTATATTTTTAGGCAGCATCAATTTGTACTTGTCATTATCATCACCATCACAGCCAGTTATTAGGAAACAATGTAAATTTGAATTTACAAACTATCTTGGTGCATACAATAGGGCAAAATTAGATTTATAAACTTGATTGGTGTATGAATCACTAAATTGCTTATTCTAACTAATCAATCATTATGACTTATTGTTTCAGTCATTGTCCTTATCACAAGCATCAACTTTTTAGGGAGGGCATTGAAAAGGGAAACCTGGGTACGTGTTTTTCAAAACATATAAATGATATGGATGTTCATGGCTTTACAATTCTTATTTTTTCTGCTGTAGGCCACAGGCTTATATTGTTGACATTTTACTGACCCCATGTTCCAACTTACTTGCACATTCATACTATTTAGAAAACTGAAATACATGATTGCCCCAAGGGCAAGTACTTTTCAGGTTGGCTTGATTGGAATTTCATTTGTCCTTGGCTAGCAGACATGCAAATTCCTGAACACTGATGCTACATGTGATACTTTCATTATGAAACAATAGACAAGGAGGACAGTCATTCCAGGTGCAGTTTAATATTAATGGACATGAAAAATGATGCAATTTACAGGGCTTGCAAGGCAAGCACTATTGTCTGGGACAACCAAATTTCCAGGTAGGACTTGTAAAACTGTTGAGCCTTGACAGGAACTTAACCTATTACTTGTCCACAAATCATTAACAGTCCGCAGTCTGGGACAACTCCGAACACAATACTTCATTTGTACTGGGATAAATACAATGAACTGGGTCGTGTCGATTATGGCATTCACGCATGCCTGCCTCCATTGAACCATTCTATTTAGGAATGAAGATTTGGTACAGTTGGTATGTGCGTTTCCGGTTTTCGAATAGGTGATTGGTGCCGAAGGTTGCTGGTTCGAGACCCGGCTATTCCGTGGTCACAAAACACATATATTTTCGGCATTCCTTTGATGCTGGTGGACTTCAATATGTAGAATCCCCGGTCTAGCACATCTCCGAACACACTACTTCATTTGTACCAGAATATAATCAATGAACTGCGTCGTGTTGATTGTGGCATTCACGCATACCTGCCTCCGTTGAACCATTCTTTTTAGGAATGGGAATTTGGTACAGTTGGTATGTGCATTTTCGGCAAGGTGTCGAAGGTAGCTGGTTTGAAACCCGACTGTTCCGTGGTCACAAAACATACAGTAAAAGCTGGTTTTGTAGACACCTCCGTAATCTGGACACATCTGTAATGTGGTCAGATTTCTTTAGGTCCGAATATTTTTAAGTCATTTTTATCTAAGGGTCACCTTCCTAATAACGACATCTGTCTAATGTGTATTGAGGACACTTTTCATAGTCCCAAATGCAGAAATAACCTACCTAATGTGCACACAACATATAATAAAATACCAGTCACCACAAACTCCCTGGTTCTCAACTTTCAAAAGCCAGTTGGACAGGTGTATACATTGATAATGAAATATGAAGCTCTGCATTTATTAGCAAAACTTCAAGTATTTAGCTAATTCATCAATTGCCACGTTCATATTTATTCATTATTATGTGGGTTGTCTTTGCTGAATATTTAGCTCAAACAAGGAGCCGCTACTCAGAGAGACATGAACGGGTAAAAGGCTCCGAAACATGTTGAGTAGTTATCTGCTAAAGACCCTTTAATTTATTCGGGCTTATACAGCCTATGTCAAAATTTTACAGAGGAACGTGTGCAATATGGACAATAGTACTTCTATGTATTTAAGTTAGACAGGGACAGGTTAGCTTATGGTGAGTAAAGAGTTCGGACTGCGGAATAGGGTAATGACTACTAGGAAGTGGTTTTGGACAAAAAGACACAAATACAATTGATAATGGCTGAACAAACACAGATGGGTGAAATCTCAGTCACAGACCCCTGACTTTAGCATGCTCTATTTAACTTGACTGAAGTTATCAATACTCAGTGAACCAAGTAGGCTGTGGAGAAGGTGTTAACAAATATTTGGGTCTTAATCCATTATCAAAAGGGATTTATTCTTAAGTTCAGTAGGGTAATCATAGTTATTCAATCCATCAAAGAGAACATACCCAATTGATAAATCATAATTCTGAAATAAAGTTTGGCACAACTTGCTCACATTTGCTCATTTTCTGTTTGTTTGTTTCCCTTATTTTTTGGTAAATCTGTATATTAAAAAGTTGTGTCAGCTTTTATTAAAATGAGTTGAAGGGTTAATTATCATGCATATGTATATATATATAATCTTACATCTACATAGAAACAGAATACATACATACATACATACATACATACATACATACATACATACATATGTTCATTATACCTAGAGTTCGCACAAGTTCAGCCACTGCCTAATGTGGTCATCTGTCAATTGTGTACTCTGTTGCTGAGTCGCAATGGTCTCCGCCATTGACAGGTTTCACTGTGGAAGGTGGGGGCCTCTGGCAGGCCATATTCTTCTTTTGTAGCATATTTATGCATGGATAATCTTGATATCTTGTGAGTTAAGAGAAAAAGTAACTTGATTGATTTTTCTTCATTATGACACATTTTTGTCTTGGCTTCGGCTTTTGTTTAGCGACAGGAACATAACAGGCCTACCCATTCAGCAGAGGCGCAAAGGGACACCTTGAAAGTAAAAAGTGAAATTGTTAATCCCTGCATCTTAGTGTCATGACGGGAATATCAAATGACATTTACTCATTTGTTGATGAAACGTCTAACGTTATGTCGCTTTTAGTATCATGTGTTTGTGGGGTGTGGGTTGTGGGTCTTGGGTGTTGGGGTGTGAGTGCTGTGGAGTCGGGGGGGGGGGGGTAACTACGATCCCGGTAACAATCCTGTCACATCAGGTAGTGAAAAGACCCCACTTCAGCCCAGGTCGCAAGCAGTTTTCACGGTGGTCGAAAACGTTACACCTGAAAAATGCCATAACTATAAAATTTAAAAATAAGTTGTGCGGGGAAGCTGAAAAGTTGAGAGAAAGGACAAAAGGCTACCTGCCCCAACCGCAGTGGTTACTGTTCCGCCAATCTTGTAAACAGTTCAATTGTTGATTGCATGTAACACATTGTTGGTCTTGAGGATGATCGGGTCATAACAGGTGATTATTTTACATCCTACGTCCTTTGAAGGTCTCAAACAAGTTAAAGAGCAAAGAACTACTGAGCTAACAACAGAAAACCTGAGGAATACAGTTCACATGGCAAAAACTCAAAAGAAAATGATCCAAAAAGCTATGCTTAGTGACACAATGTTTCCTGGTGGAAACAGTGACATCAAACAAAAACAACAGAATAGATTTGCACTGAAAATGAAATGGAGGTGCGATGCTGAATTCACTGCATTTTATCAGAAATGTGGGGGACATGTTGGCCAAATGACTGAATATTTATCAAAAATAATGGATGCTTTCATTTCATGTTAGCAGGGTGATTGTCCAAAATGTGATTTGTTTGCAGTTCTTTAAAGTCATAAGAGAAGTCTTTTTTGCCCGGTGAAATGCAAATTTACCTCAATGATGTACATCATATATATTCTAATTTTGAAAAAGGTGTCTTGACTTCTGACTTAAGTCACATTGCATTTCATTAACTAACTAAATTTAGAACCAATACCCCAAAACAGATGCTTGTAATAGAAAATAGTCAATCAAGCACCAGAAACATCTGCGTAAGCCACGCATCTGTCCAAATAGAATTCATAGTGCAGCTCACAGGGTTAATTACGGCTTGAACAGTTCTTTGATTCTGAAATGCGAGTATGTAGAGGCATCTTTGCCAAAAGTATTTAATTTCATTAAGATATTAAAAAGTGAAGAAAAACTGCTCAACAAAAGGTCAGATTATTCTAAATCAGACAAAAATAAAGCCAGACGCAAGCTAAGGAAAGTACATAATTTGCTGTTGATGATGACAAGAAGAGAGATGATCATTCATTAGGTATGCTAGACAGAGAATATACAAATATTGGCTGTTGTGTGGTTGAGCGTGGAGCTATTCGTGTACAAAACATAAGCAGGTTTCATGCCTATGCAAAGCAAGCAAATTCAGAGGAAGGATGAAAAACAAGACTCATAGAGATGCACAATTGGGTGTGGGAGGCTTTTGGTTTGAGCTGTAATATTCATATTGGCTCAAAATTTATTGCATTATTTACCTGTTACAATATTTGTGGTGGATCTAAGAGGGGGTGCATGTTGGTGCATGATTGCATGTACCATTCATGCATTTCTCACCTAGACATATGTATGTTATAATATACTGCCACTATGTGGTTTATTTCCAAACACCTGGGATGATGACACGGGTGAGAGACATCTGTACTCGGATCTGTGGTCATTACCAAATCATCAATGAAGTATTTGAGTTAGGATACCCCCATAACTTCACTTTCACTTCTGGAAATTTTATGTCACATGATCGTTGCGTGTGCAGCACGACAGCAGTTTAACTTATGTCATGCATAATTAATTTGGAGTTTGCAATACCAATATTGTCACATGGTTGGAAGAGCAACACATTATCTGTTATAATGCCAGAGCTTCCATATTGTTCATTGAGTCAAACATGTGACAACATGACATGATAAACTCACCTGGCCAGTTTTCCAATGGATCAGACCCATATCGGGCCATGTTTGGCCATTAAGGGCTTCAGGTTCAAATAGGGTATAACATTTACCATACAGTTTCATATAAGCATTCGGGAACAAAAAGGCAAAGTTTGTCCATAGTAGAGAGTGCTATTACCATATATCCAAAACGTAGTCCTAGTGACACAAATCCAAGTCAATTCTGACCAAAGGTAATATTCCTTGGTATGTGTAGCTTAATCACACAAAATTATAGTTCGTCTGTATCCAAAAGTGTCCAAAACGTACATCAAAAGGTCCATAGGGCTTAAAAAGCCATGTCTAGTTTAAACATGACAAGAATGAAAAAAAAGGTTAAAAAAATATAGGCCTATTGCAGAAAATTGGCTTGCACATGTGCATCATTCATGTGCATATAGGACCATGCAATTCATGAAAAGGGACCAAAATCTACAGCACAGTAGAGAATTTGCAAGCACAGGTTCCAAATTTGTCGAAAATATCAATAAAATTCAGCATTTAAAAAATACTAGTTGCAACCACCGTCTCAACAAAAATCATCATCAATACAAGTCCACAAAGTGACACTAACACCAACATCAATCCATCAAGTCATTCAGATTGACTGTGAAAGGTCTCAAACCCGGTCTCATGAGATGGTTTACATTAAAATGGACTGTGGTAATTGAAGTCTGTCTAAAATTACACTACAAGGTTGCAAGGCATTGCAGTTTGGCGGTGCCTTACCGTCAACAGGATTAACATGACCGGCACCCAGAGTCGAGTTTCTCCTTAGGCCCTTTGATGGAGGCTGCCTATGTCCTGTATTTGTTTGATCCGTTATGGTAAAAGTAATGTACCTCCAATATAATTTCCTGATCGGAGCATGAGCCCAGAAGCATCAAGAAAACCAGAGGAGTATATCCAAATTAGAGACTGTTATTACCATATCCAAAACGCAGACTAGGGCTATGTGATATATACTTTAATTGATAGTACCCACCTTAGCTTAAACATATACTGAAATATCACCTAGCCGTGTTTAATGAACTTTTGAGCAACAAGTATCAGAAGTTGCCATGTCCCCTTTCAAGTGTGTATTTTGAGCGAAAATGTGTGTATCTCTCATCGGCGCAATAATACATCATAACAGAGAAGGCAGTGTCAACATATTTGCTGTACATCCTGAAAGTGTCATATTTTCCCTGCTTCCAGTCACTCATCATTCACCTTCATCACAAATGGAGGCCAAACAAATCATTTATTAAGCCGCAGGTTGTAAAACTCAATTCATGTAGGTCTGGAGTAACCTCATGCTGATTGGCTAAAATACTCTTTTCGAACCTGCAGATCGAATTCATGGAGAGACGTCTGGCGTGTAATAGAGAATTAACTTCTGTAGGAGTAATCAACGCGATCTTGAGAGAATCATGCTGTATCCCCCGGCCAGTTAAATACATTTTTTGTGCTCTATTTGTGCGTGGTTCTCCCCACATTAGGTTGTATTTCACCTGTTTCCCGTGTGGTGCGGAAGTGTTGGAAAATACGTATTGTGTGATATTGATATGTATCAATCAGAAGCCATGAAATGTATCAAAAAATGAAACAGCACGCTGTGGCCATAGGCGTAGCAAACGTTGGGATGCTTCCGTCGCTCATTATAATCACAATAAAACTAGGGGAAGAAACCTAAGGTTTAATTGTTACGCTTGTGGTTGCGAACATAGCTCGATACACGGAGCCATCTGGTGGCAACACTCTGAATAATCAGCAGATCAAGCTCTTGTTTCTCGCGAATTGATGTGTTCTTACCCGCAGCTTCACGTTCTTTTTCAAAGGAGCCTTGTCTTGATTTGTGTATGATCGTTATGGGTAAGATTATTTGGCTTCTCAGCCTTTACGACCAGAGCACGTGAAAGTATATTTTTCCAAAATCATTAATGCGCTTGCGTGTTTGTGCAAAGTTTGACTCTGCTTCAAAGTATTCGTCTTACAACTTTTCCTGACATGCACACGACTTTCGCAGTCAATAGCAGCATCACTTGGGTACCGAAAAACTGAAATCATAACCTGCACAGACCAAAACAGTTTTGCCCGTACCTCTTTAGGGGATACCAATTTGCTGCCTCTTATGCCATTTTTTCCATTCATCTACCGGAACAAAAATGTGGAATGAACTACAACAGCATGTCCAGGATGTACGATCCTTGTAAAAGTTATGAGAAAAAACATATAGTCTTTATTTTCAATAGATCGGAACCCTCTGATCCCTCTGATCTGTATTTATCCGTTCATGTTTTAAGTATCTGTGATCAGTTATCATGACTGATCCTTAATGACTATGTAGTTATCTTATTCATAGATTGCCAGCAAATAACATAACGATGGCGAAAACGCAAAACCACCTATCTGCATTTTTACAATTTTGAGTAAAAGAGAAATGAAGTTTTGCAGATCTTAAAATAGTATAAGAAACAGCATATACTCAAATGTTTTGGGCATATTTTCTTGATTTTCATCACAGTATTAACAAAAACGATCCTTTCCAAAAATTTGTGAAAAAAGTTTTTTTTGCTCTGTCAGCAATATTTATGTGGCAGATAGGAGGTTTTGAGCTTTAGAGTTTTTTTTAAAAAACGGGTTTAAACCGGCAGTTAGAAGGTTTTGCATTTATGTATACTAGGAAGCAATGATCTCCATTTGAAATAAAAATGGCATTTGTGATCGCAAAGTGGTCACTTAAAGAACAAAAATGTAAATTGGGAGCTTTATGCAATATCAGACATGGAAATAAGTTCAGGGTCATATTATTTATTAAATGATTATTGCAGTTATTGAAGGCATCATCAGGATGTCTGTACTAGATATAGAACGGGTGGCTGTATTTCTTACGTAAATCAATAAAACAGAACAAAAGTACACTTTCACGGCACAAACAAATGGATGGCATCACCCTTGAAGAAGCCTTGCTATGACCAAAAAGAAAGGAAAAAACTTCATGTTTCTCAGAGTAGTCCCTAGGCTCAATGCGAACCAGTCGAGTTTCTTCAGAGGGCTTTCTCCATGTGGATGTTTGTTCCTGCCTGTGCTGTATACTTGTATTTTCATCAAAAGAAAGGTTCAAGCACAATCATACAAAATCTCAAACATATATATTTATTGAACAGATGTTTTTGGATAATCAATACTTACCGAGTGTGCACCAGAATCATTCCGAACAAAAGCCACCACCAGCGCCCCCATCCCCCAAAAAGTTAGGATTATTGGCAGTGTTTTCAAGGATGGCCTATTGATTCATCACCTACTTTTATCATTGACATTAATGGCATAAACAGGAAAGTTTAGGCCTACCAATGTCACCAATGGACCAACTTTATAAAATGCAACAACACCTATTGTTTATTAAGTAATGGTTAAAACTGTGTTTTTCCTTGATTACTCCAAAAGTAAATGTCGTTACCATGGTAACCAATAAAAACATATATCAGCCATTAAATTGATAGTACACTTTACCTCACCTTTAACTTCAGGTTCGTATCTTCCAATTAATACCCAATTTAGCTAGGTATTTTTTTTTGTTTAAGGAAAGATTTACCATCAGTATTATCCCATGTATCATTTCTCAGCAACGCGCAGCGCTAGCCATAAAATTGCCATATCCACAAAAATCTAGTCATTTTCAGTTATCTATACATTGTAAAGAACGTTTCTAGGCGACCCAAAACACTCTTTCATCCCTCAATTGACCTCATTGTTAGTGCAGAAAGACTCTTTTTACATTTTAACATCAAATGTGAAGAAAATTATTCATGATAATTAAAACTATAAATAAGTTTCTAATGTTTAATTGCAAATTTAAGTGATTTTTACAAATATTCTGTTGCCATGACAACCAACTTTTGACACTTACTACCTCGAACTGGTCTCTTATGAAACGCTTGTATGGTAGGTATGCTAATGTAAAGTTGTGTATGTGTGTTAAGTTATGCTTTATAAGGTGTTTTTCCCTTCATCTCATGAAAAGCTTAATTCCGTTGCCTTGGTAACCAAAATAAATACAAATTGGCCATGGAATTGATAATACACCCTACCTAACTTTAAACTTCATGTTCTTATCTTTTGATTGATACCAAATCCAGCCAGGTATTTTTCCGGTTGAACAAAAACTGAAAATAAATTTTTAATAAGCCTTTTTGAAAATTTAGCTGCTCTACTATATCTAATCAGGGATGAATAGCATTTTAATCTTAGGGACCCATGCATTTTTGTAACTTTGGTTATTTCTTGTAAAAAAAAAAAAACGAGGTCATTTTCAATGTTTGTATAAAAACCAAGTGCAAATACAATTGTTGTGAGCGTTTGAGCACTTCCAGACACTTTTAAGCCTAGTATGAGCAATAATACAATATTTTACCAACAGCTTGTAAATTTTATCATCAATTTGACTTTCCGCTGTTATTAAATGTTTATTTCTGTTACCAAACACCACCTTGTGTTTGTATCTTGCCTAATGGTTAGATCAAATAACAAGATTCGACAGGTTAACTACATACGATTTACTTTGAGAGTGTTTGAAGTGACACACTTTGACTCTGATTTATGCACATTGGAGGTTTTGCGCTTTAGAGATTCAGAGCAATGCAGATAGGAGTTTTCGACTTGTGGCTGCTGTTATGACTAAAACGGGAATTCGGATTTCGGAATAGTCACGAAACATCGATCTTAAGGAAAGGAAGAATCGTGCATTGGAAACTGGAAATCGTATTTTTTTCACTTAGGAGGTTTTGCGTTTTCGCCATCGATAATGCCTATATAAAGGGTATTAAACACAGATTGTTTGGGATCGTCCGAAACGCCTTGTACTTCAATACGCTTTTGGGAAAAAGAATTTCTCCCTTAGCGCCTGCTTAACGACCCCATGTCCCAGCTCATTTAACCACATTTTCGCAAAATCATTGTGCCAATTGCTACTTTTAATGGAACTTAAGGTTTCAGATTCAAAATTCTATACAGTCAATTCCGCACTGCACCCAAAAACTAGGACGGTATGTTTCCTAGACCGTTGAAATCTGCGGGACCATATGCACTGCGCCGCGCGGGAATGACAAAATTAATTTATGAAATATTATTTTTATTTGTCATCATGTCTAATTTTAGTATAATGAGAAATAATAACACATTAATGTGAAAGAATTATTTCAAAAAAGGACTCGGGAATATGGACACTAAAAAGGGAAGTTTACCGAACATTCAATTTAAAGTTTTCTGTGTCCACGCCCCAGCCGTTTTTATATAAAAATATAATAAACGATGCATCTAAAGACAAGATAATTGATGATAATGAAGAAGATTAAACATTAATATTGATGAATTTACCTTTTCATCTAGCAAATAAAACGTTTTAAGTGAAGGTATATGGTATGCCGATAATCTTGTTTACTATTGATTGACAAAGTTTGACCGCATGATTCATTGGTTTAACATTAAGCAAACCCTGTACCGAACACGATGTATTGGAGTCGGTAAAAAATAATGATAAAAACAAAACGGCGATCTGTCAGGCCGTAAGATATAGAGGCTATATATATTTTGTACACATGTGTTTCCTTCTTGCATCAATTTTATCATGAGGATTTAGCGGCCTGAAAAGGTCCTTGGGGAGGCACAATTATTCTATAAATGATATTTTATTATCATAAGAAGTGCCCTAAAATAAATGTTGAACGAGGGTACATAATAAAAATGTCTTCTTAATCATCTGTCCGGTTGTGTCTTGATAGAAATGAGACACATTTCTGAATATTGGGATTTTTATCTTGTTAGACCCAGAACATTATGTAAAAAAAAAACAATCAAAATGATATTTAAATACAAAGACGGAAATACATCTTCTATTTTATTCACATGTAGTACATATGGCTGACGCAAAAACCACTGTAAACAACGTTAACTTCCAGTGGAAAAAATCAGTCATCAAATAAATGACTTTGCAGCATGTTTCAAACATTTTATGACTTACTTGAAATTTAGATCAAAACATCTGTCTACTAAGACTATAGAATGAAAAGCATAATGAAGAAGTTCTGTTATTATCATTATCTTTATCATATTGTAAATTTTCAGTCTGAAACAGTCCAGTTGCAGATAATTAAAATAAGCTGACCATTAACGCTATTGTCCATCATCAATATTACATATGGAAAGACGTACGACTCTGTCAACAAAATTGTCAAACAATTTATCAGTTTTGTCCACGAAATTCCAATATACCATTTACAGAATTGGACATATTTTCACCACATTGTAACCCTCATTCGAGTCTGTGGACAAAATTGGAGAAGAATATCACGAAATCCAATCATTTTCACAGAATTCATTAAAGACTTTCGTTTCATTCCTGTGCGCTTACTTTTGAATTTCGTCCACAAAATGGAATAAGGTTTTCACTTTTGTGTGCAAGTTTGTTATTTTGTTCACAAAATCGAGTATTATTTCAATTTCGTTGAAACTATTATCACAAATTCAAATCATCTTATCAATTTTGTCGATGCAAACGGTATTCAGTTCACAAATTCCAAGATTTGTCAAGTTTCGTGCGCGAAATTGCAAGAAATAACAAACACGCAGAAGAAAAAAAAAAAAAAATTCATGAACTTTCCTGAAACCATAACATATTAATAGCCATGTCTTTCCTCAATCAAACTTGCTAGAGTATATCTGTTCTAAATAAAATATCTTGTTAAAATCAATTGAAAAACCGCAGCAGGGCCGACGTAACATAATAATTGCACGTAAGTATATATGTTTACTAACGAAGAAACAATTTCATTTCCTGTATAATCGTGAGATGATTGTCAGCGGATGATGTTTATAATTGTCAAATACTGGGTTCAGTTGTCAGATTGGAATTATCATAAGCTACAGTGCCTTTTGTGGTGTTAATAATCCCTTTTTTCGGGTCGGAAATACTACAGAAAATATTAAAGTGAGGTCAAAAGTCGCCCAATTTATTGTGTGTTTCGTTGGTCACCTAAGTTAACGTCGTGGATCACCAGCTCGACTCAATAATGATAATAATAATAATAATAATAATAATAATAATAATAATAATAATAATAATAATAATAATAATAATAATAATAATAATATTAATAATAATAATAATAATAATAATAATAATAATAATAATAATAATAATAATAATAATAATAATAATAATAATAATAATAATAATAATAATAATAAAACGGTGGCTCTCCGCTTGTCTGCCGCGGTCCTGTGTCACTCTGTGACACAGGTGGCCTAGGGTTAAAATAAAAAAAAAAAGAAAAATCCATCCCTCACACACCCTATCCCCGCCTCTGAGGCTCAGGCTTTTCCCATGGGAGCCCCAATGGGAGCCTTTGTAAGGGCTACCACCCTTCCCATTCCCTCCTCTCTATGTACTCTGGGATTCTAATTTAACCTGTTGCCTTTTAACTCTATTATTTCATTCCTTTATTTCCTAGCATCCTACCAGGTAGTCCTGTAAATTTTTATCATCTTTCCTGCCTCCCAGAAAGCCACCTTTAAAACCTAAAATCCATGCTATACGATCCTCTTCCTCTAAACACTGAACCTCTTCTAAACCATAGTAATTATAATCTTCACTGTGAAACTTTCTAAAAAAATCTTCCCTTATCTGTCTATATGCGTTGCACCACAACAGCCAATGATCCACTGTCTCATCTGCCTCTTGTCTACACGACTTACACTTTCCATTACTCCCTGTTGTCCACTTCTGTTTTCTCTTTTCTAGATTGATTACTCCTGCCCTACTTTGAAACGGAAGCTTGGATCCCTTCCCTCCATCCCAACACACACTTTTCTGTGGCTCTTGTACATGTTATACTTTGTATGCCTTCAATGTACTTTTCTCCCTGACTCCTCTTTTCCAGTCTTCTTTCCAACCCTCTGTAACAGTCTTACCTATATATACTTTCCAATCAAGTCTTTAACCCATCTTTTTTTTTTCCTTGACTACCTCATTGTAAACTTTCCTGCAATACCGCTCCCCCAACCGCCTTTTCCATATCGCTCGTCCCCGTATAACCATCCATAGTCCCAACTGCTATATGACCAGTCCAACCGAGCCTGCCATTTTACTGCATGGCCAAACAAAAGTGTGTAAACATTTGAAGTGACGCTAATTCAACGGCATGGGACTGATTAAAACCCAGAATGATGAACAGATCCACACATCTTGGCGCTTTTGGGAAATTTGTGCGAGGAAGGGTTACATAAGAAAAAATAACTTGAGCCTGACTTATCTTACTCTTGTTTGTATAAGTTGTACTGCTTATTTTGTTTTATCATGCACTTATTGTTATCTACTGACCTGCTTTGTCGAAATTGTCATGTTGAACTACCACAGAGAGGAGTTAATATAAGCTTTAAGCTTGTTCTCCAATCCATTTTGGTTGAAATAAAACATGTTTAAATCGAAATTACAACACTATTTTTTAATGATTTTGGCACTGTTACTTGATCATGTGTTAAAAATGTTTATTGCAAAAATTAAGCATTATGTTACCCGATGTTGCACGGGCGCTGTATATTTCTATTTTGTTGGTTTTTTATTCTTTATTTGGGGGTGTTTTTTTTTTTGTTTGGAATTTTTTTTATTGTATGCCCTATATTTTTTATGTCTTTGAAAATACATTTTGTAATAAACAGTTGTACTTATGCCCATGAAAGTCGGGCTGCCAGCGCGGAAAAAAATTAGTTTACGCGATATATGGTCAGTTTGTTTATTTATTTATTTATTTATTTATTTATTTATTTATTTATTTATTTATTTATTTATTTATTTATTTATTTATTTATTTACATACTTATTTGTTCATTCATTCAATTATTTATGTATTTATTTATTTATTTTCTTATTCATTTATTTATTTGTTTATTTACCTTTGGAGACCTTTCCAGACCGCAGCTCTGTTCTTCCAAGGGGCCAAGAATACATGCAGATGAGTAACTTAACTACACATTACTAAATAAAAACAAACAAAACAAAAAAACGTAAAAGATAAGGTAAGATTATCTTTATTTAAAGTCGGAAACACATGTACAACATATAACCAAAAACATCAAGTCTCTTTACCATCTAAGTATAAAATGTATAAAACTTGCTTACAGGCAGAGAAAGACAGAAATTAAAAACCTTATATAATGACACACAACTTGGCAGTCATTCTACCCTGCACAAAATGTACAATTACAGTTATCCCCGTCCAATTTTCTGATTAAGTTTTAAAATCCCTGTAAGTCATTGCTTCTGGAATACAATTGGGTATTCATTCCAAAATTTTGTTCCAAAATATCTCAAGCTCGGTAACCCCCACATTGTTGTTCTTACTTTGGGGATATTTACTTTTTTTTTCTTTGCAAGATGCGACCGTGTCTGAGTCTTGGCTGAAAGAAATTATGGAAGCATTTTGGGCCTAGTTGGTTCATGGATTTGTAAACAAGTAAGGCTAGTAACTTTAACCTTTCTATGTTCAGCGGGTTTAATTTGGTTTCCTCTACCGGTGCTTCATATGAATGAGTGTTGGTATCAAGCACAAATTTCAGGGCCCGTTTTGTAAACCGTTTAATTTTTGAAGTGCTAGATGCACCACAAAAATGCCATACCAGAGGGCAGTAATTGCAATTTGATAGGGTATATGTTCTTTAGATTATGAATTTGGTATTCATATCAATAGTTTGCTCATCATGCACAAGACATGTAGTTGCTTTGCAGTTTTCCTGTAAAGGTCTGCCACATGAGTGTCAAAGCTCAGTTTGTTGCCAATACTTACACCAAACAAACAGACATTATCCTGCTATTCTATAATTGTCCCTTTAAAGGTAAGTTGTACTTTTTCTTCATTTTCTTTTTCTACCCTGATTTTCCTGATTATTGGCACTGAAATTTAGCCTGAAATTTTGTTGGGTTGGCTTGCATATGGTTTACTCTAAACCATTCAACGCACTCTGTTGTTTTTATCTTAAGGTTTTGTAAAAGACATTTATGTCTTTACGATTTTTTGTGAGAGTGTTATCGTCGGCGTAATTATGTATATCACAATCTTTCACGCACTGAAAAATGTCGTTAATGAAGAGATTAAAAAGGATTGGGCCCAAAATAGACGCTTGGGGGCCTCCTTAATTAATTTATTTCTCAGTGCTGTAGTGTTGTTCTATTTTAACACGCTGCTTTCCATTGCTCAGATAACGTTTCATAAGTGCCACAGCTGGTTGTTGTAAACCATACGCTTTTAGTTTTGCTAACAGTAAATTCTGAGGGAGTTCCTAAAATGCACGCGACAGATCCATAAGGACTGCTCTGACATAAAGGTTATCACAAGGAGCTTTTCTCCAGTCGTATGTTAATTTCATTAGAAGCTGTGTGCTTTCCTGTAAGCTGACAGCATATTGTTCTACACCAGATCACAGAATGTCTCTAGCTGGACTTTCAGTAGGCTCTCACATACCTTTTGACAGGCTACCAAATATACTAAGTGGTCTATAGTTCTCTTTCAACAGACAATCTCTTTCTTTTGGCTAGGTAGACTAACTGACTAAAAATTTATAAGGATTAATGTGAAAAGGCAAAGTTACCAAAACAAATCTCCAGGAATTAGAAAACTAATACAAATTAAGAAACATAAGTACTGGCATAAAACATCATTTAAAAAGGTTACACTTACTGATTTTTAAAAGCATACACATTATGATCATAGTTCTTTAAAAAGTCCAGCGGTCTATTACCATGCCAGCACCTTCATCGGAAAAATAGCATATGAATATACCTTTTTTCTCTTTTTTTTTTTTTTTTTTTTTTTTGCAAAAGGAATATGCATACTGTTTCCCGTTGCTTAGCTTGCAGGATAGTAATTAATTTCATGTTAACTTGGTCGCAAAGACAATCAATTACTACAGCGTGCGTACACTTGAACATTTGTGTGGCCATATGAAACTGCCTTCACTCTTGAATTGTCTGCCATGTCAAACTTCGCACAAGGTTTTGCAACAAAACCCTTGGTTTTGCTGATGGAACCCATGGTTTTGGGATAAAGCCTTGATTTTGTTTGCAAAACTCAGGGTTTTGCAACAAAACCCAGGGTTTTGAAAAGCAAAACCCAGGGCCTTGTGAACGAAACTCGGGGTTTTGTGAAATACTGAACATTACAACTTCCATAGACGTGGACTGTATGGTCTCTGTAACGGTAGTACTTGATCGAAAAGTATGTTTACAAAGAATAGCTCCACAGCTAGTGTCACACTACATCGACATTTGGTGGAAAATTGGCTAACAAGTTAAAACACCCAAATGTAAAGTGCAGAATGTTTCGAAGCTTCTGTGTAGTATGTCACCACCAGGAGACACTTTGAATGAAACTGTAGGCCAGATCTCCCAGGGTAGCGCACACCACGGTAACGTTTTCCTGAGCCCACGTTGGCCCTGGAAACTTGCTGACTCAATCTTATTCCTACCAGGGCAGAACTTTATCATGTAGGCTTTGTAGGTGCTATTTGAAGCAATCGTTCCATTCAGTTAACTTCACATATAAATTGAAAACTGTCACTTGTCACTAATGCAAAAATTTTGAACTTAGCTTTGAACATGAGATGCCTGTAGGGGGCATCCGTATTTACAATATGTAATAACGCTGCAATACTATTACAGTGCAAATAAAAGAAGAAATATAATAGATGCATTCAAAGCAAGGACATGATAAAATTCTGTAAATTAATATATGTATATATATATGTATATATTTGTGTTTGTGTGTGTGTGTGTGTGTGTGTGTGTGTGTGTGTGTGTGTGTGTGTGTGTGTGTGTGTGTGTGTAATTAAATCGCTTCAAAACTTGAAAATCTGCTGTGATGTTGAATGAAAACTTGGTTTACGTTCTCTCTGTAACACCTGTAGCCATTTTTACTGACAATTATTTAGATGCATTATTTTTTTCTGGTTGATTATATATATATATGTGTGTGTGTGTGTGTGTGTGTGTGTGTGTGTGTGTGTGTGTGCGTGTGCGTGTGCGTGTGCGTGTGCGTGTGTATTAGAGTCTCAGTACGTTAACCCTGGCATAACGCCGAATCATAAACTACAAGGCCAACTGACGACAGTTTCAAGTATAGCCGTGTCACGTATTATCGTATCTCTGTAGCCTAGGTGTTTGTGGTATCTTCGATGAGGAAGTCACTTTTTTCTGTGTCAATCTGGTATGTTAGTTCCTTTGAATGTGTCCAACTGTAGGTGTTATCGAACTGGAAGATATCTGAAGGAGTCAAAACGAACACAATGTAGATATAAAAGATGACTGAAGCACAGAAAACAAATACGACAAAGATATGAAAGATATCGAAGCAGACAGAAGATATATTATAGAGATATAAAGAAGATATCTGAAGGAGACAAAACGAACACAATAGAGATATATAGAAGATATCTGAAGCCGACAAAACGAATATAATAGAGAAATGGAAATTATCTGAAACAAACAAAACGAATACAATTGAGATCTAAACGATACTGAAGCTGAAAAAAGACCGAATAAAATATACACACAATAAAACACTTGACCACATTAACCTGTCAACCATGTTCTTCCGTTACCTAAAGCTTAACCATGAAATTTTCTTTTGGTATAATGTCTGGATATACTAAAGTGTTCTACAGCCGCAAAATGTCCATCCATACATATAATAATTTATAATAATGGTTTCTACATAATCCATATAAATATATCATAAGCGTTTCGGTACTTAACAGAGATATACTTTAGGGAAGCGTAGTATGTTGCAGTTTATCTGTTGGATGGTTTGCATCTTTTTACTCAAAGTTTGCTGCAGTGAGTTAGTTTAGTGCAGCAATAGTATTTCCAAAAGCGTTTCATTGCATCTTTCACTACGCTCTCGTTATCTCAAGCCTAATGAATAAAATAATCAACTGATAGTTAAAAGAGTTGTGCTCTCGACCAGGTGGCCAATGACAGACGTTGCTGCAGAAGTGAAGCTTACATTGTCCTGGTTCTTCACATGTTACGCTGCCCTCCTCAGGCATCACGTGACTATTTACCAATGTACTTGGAATAATTTCCCGATCGCCTGATTCTTTGTGTTGAAACAAACGTATCTTGATATCCATGCCCTTCGTCTTGAACATCCATCTGGAAAATAGACTATCTGATCATCGCATGTCAGACTATTTCTCGTAATGAAATAGATAAAAATTATATAGGACATTTAAATTATAAATCGTGGCACTTGCAACGTTAATACCTAACCTACTCTCGATACTGATGTTTCATATTCCACCATGGGCTTGCCGAAATGACAGATCTATGTGTGTATATACTATTATCACACACTGGTACACTCATATTATATACCGGTAAGCAGAGGTTAACCAATCAATCACATAAAGTCAGATGTATAAATACTGAGGCAACCCCTTGACAAAATAAGTGCCTATGAGACTTGCTTGATGTCAGCTCAGTGCACTAACCACATTCATGGACAAGGTGCTGTTCCTGTCGTCACCCACGGGGTGTCAGAAGCCGTCCAGGTTACCTGTGTAGCAGCATGAAGCAGCGGAGAAAGGTTACCGATGGACAATTCTGGCCCTCTGCAACCGAGCAGGTTGGTCGCAGAAAAGAGCTGCTGAAAAGTTCGGCGTTTACAAGTCTATGGTCTGCAGACTTTTGTTGAAGTACAGAGGTACTGGAGAAGTAAAGGGCAGGGCGAGAAGTGGCCATCCAAAAGCTTGGGATGATGAAGACAGACAGGTGCTGGTCCAGTATGTGGAAGACAGCCTTTTTCTAGTGCTAAAAAAGGTCAGCTACACCTGCAACAGTCCATCCAGCGACGGGTCAGCGAAACCACTGTATGGCGATGTTGGCATACGGATGGGAAATAATCTTATGGACCAGCTTAGTTTCCAATCATTTTTGCACCTAACATTCATTCATGATTAAATTGGTGAAGGCAACACAGGGAGTGGAACACTGACCAGTGGCGTAATGCTTGCTTTTCCGACAAGTCACACTATCCTCTTGGATTTCAAAACGGAAGGATAAGAGTCTGGTGGTCCGGTAACACAAGATACAGTCCTGATCACTTAACTCTTGTTTACCGGTTTGATGGAGGTTCGATCATGGTGTGGGGTGCAGTGTCTTACACTGACTAATCTTCTGTGGAGATTGTTGAGGGATCCATGACTGCGCAAAGGTACAGAAACACAATTTTAAACCCTGTTGTTGTACCTTTTGGGCTTTCACCCATTTGGGGTGGCTTTATCTTCCAAGATGATAACGCCAGGCCTCATAGAGGAAGATTTGTCATGGACTTCCATGACGACCAAGTGCAGTGCACTCACATGGAACGACTAGCAAGCAGCCCAGACTCCAACATAATCTAGCATGCATAGGGCATGCTGGGCGAGTCGATCAAGAATGCCAGAGTGACAGATCAAGTGGACTTGTCTGTAGCTCTCCAGATTGCCTGGGGAGAAATCCCGCAACGAAAGATCCTGAAGCTTTACCGGTCAATGAGACGACAAGTCCGGTGCGTTATGTCTACGAGAGTAGGACGCACTCGCTTCTGATGAGACCTCTGTCGGAATATGAACCTTCAAAACAAAACAAAGGAAAACAAACAAACAAAAACAAAAAAGAAAAATCTTATCACCATCACCATCCCAACCTCGCCCCCCCCCCAAAAAAAAACAAGAATCCATTACCCATGTGTCCATTAACCAATCATGAAATCACCTTCGCCCACCCCCACCCTCCACCCCCACTCCCCAAAAAAACATTCAAAAACGATGGCCACCCCATAGTCTAATCTTTAGGCTCAAAGAGGGTGGTGTCCATGTGCTTGGTGAATCCCACATGGTGACAAACCAATTTTGTCATTTTTGTGGGTCAACCTTGTAATGCCAATACCACATGGACATGCTTTCTCTTGGGAGCATTCGGCGTAAATTTCTAGACATGATGCCAAGAAGCCAAAGTTAATATCGAAATGATAAAATATTCTACTTTCCCTATCATTTAGAGCATAAGAAGTAATATAGGACCATTTGCTTAACTTCCGCTTTCCAGCATAGAGAAATTCTTGATGTATTTGCATTGGTTCTGAGGCCAGATGAATATCAACCATCCAGGACAATTCTCTACTTCGCACTTTCCTGACTGCTAGATGACATTGCAACCTCTCTGAGCTGTTCAAAAGGCAAGCGACATTTTTTTTCTTCCCCCCCCCCCTTTTTTTTAGTAACGCAAGATTTCTTTTATTACAGAGATATTTTATCCAAAATATAATAATATATGGATCAACTGGAATGATTGTATATTAAAATTATTTATACAGTAACTGCAATACATCTATCTACCTATGGGGAAATGGGTAAAAAATAACGCTGAATGAGGTGAGTGTGTTTTTCTGACGGGAAGCACATCAGACTAAAACAAAATTCATTTTATTGTGGTTTGCCACCCCGTATAATTGGAATACACTTCTCAAAATCCGTACCTTATAATAGTGCCTCGTTCGCGAATCTGTATCTCCACTGTGTGGCTGGTTCGTGACGCCACTGTAACGGTCGTTGTTTTTGCCGGGTCAAAGGCAAAACATTCCTCGCGATAATAAGATTTTGGAATTATTCCGGCCATTACAATCTACAAATAAGACATTGTGCAGCTCATTTTTTTTTTATTTGCACATGAGAAAGTTTACATTTATAATTTTCAGTTGCAAAACATGCAATAGACAGCAACAGCGAACGCGTATTCACAGAATATCAAAACATGTACTATTGAGCTGACTTGCAGCAAACAGATGTAAAATGCCAAAGCTTTCATGAAGTTCATCGTGAAATGGCAAACCGTTTGAACATCAATTTTTTTTATAATTAGGTTGCAATTGTTTTTGTAGCACATAATGAATAATCAAAGTTATTCTTGAATGATCTGGCAGCCCTATTTTTATATTATGAAACCAAAAATACACGAATCAATAGAAAGCATCATGTTTAGCAGTGATGATGTAACGCCTCCTCGCCAATCATGAAAAGCAGCGCGAATCATGTGAGCCCTCTTAAGGTGTCAGGGCATACATGAGACCTTCAAATCAGTGAAAATGAGCTTTTGTTACTTTTAGGATGGTGAAATGCCGATCGTTATTCATACCAAATAATTGCACTGTAACATGTTTACTTCTATGCAAAACTTTAAGATGAAAAAGTGTTCCTCTGTCCGTAGAAGCTTTATGGAGTCAATCAGTAAATTGGCTGTTAGTTGTGGTCAATAACAGTGATGTTTAGATAACCATTTACAGTCAAAGCCTCAGTGAATTTTTTACAGGTGAGCGGACTATTTCACAGGTGACTGATTAGAAACACCATATTGTTTTTAAGTGTATAGGCAAAAGTTGTGACAGATTTTAAGTGATTACCATTTGGTCATCCTTCTTATCGGCCTGAGCAGATGTCATTTGTGAGTATTAAAGTCATCGAATCTCCTTGGCTATCTTTGGCAGTGAATATCTCAGAAACAATTTTTTACAAGACTTGGTATTTTTCAGACAGCCTCACTCAAAAGTGGATAGATGAATTTTTGTGAAATTAAAGGCTATGTAAAGACAAGAGTATAACGTAAGCAACCATTTTTTTCTTTGGCAATATTCCAATTTTAAATGCTACTTTCTGAGCTCCAAAGTAGAAAAATACTCAATTTTAATTGCAGATGCTTCAAAGTTCAATAACAAAAAAAAAATTCCTTTTACCGGAAAACAAAAAATGGTTACCTAAGTTATACTTTTGTTTTTATATGATCGTTGATATCAAGCTTTTTATGCAAAAAGTTTTGTTGGGATCCTTTCTCAGAGTGTAAATCAGACCACTTGAATAAAATACCATCAAATTTTACGAATTAATCTTAGAATATTTATTGCTATATGCAAAGAAGCTACATATATGGACAAAACTAAAAAATGTATACATCGATCCAAAAGCAGAGAAACAGTGGCAATTTTTGTACCACTCTGTCATATGTACCTTAAGTAAGAGCAGACATCTTAACAAGTAGCACCCCCGGGTAATGCAACTATTTGCAGTCCTTTCGTACACGGCAACCGCGTTTGTAAAGATCATGGTACATTACAAGTACATTATTGTTTGGTCAGTATCAGTGGTGGCTCTTGTAAAGACGTTTCGCAGACCCCTTGCCTGAGGCACGAAAACGTACCTTAGATGTACAGCGTGGATCCCCGTCAGGGTCAGTGCACGTGCCGCCCCAATGTACAGGCAACTGGTCAGGGTCGATATACTTCAGCACTTCCTCTTTCCAGTTACCTGAATAAAAGTGATTTTTGAATTTAGAATACATTAAAAACTGCCTTGTAGAAGGGGAGACCGGTGTTCAGCTTTATTTATTTATTTATTTATTTATTTGTTTGTTTGTTTGTTTGTTTGTTTGTTTGTTTGTTTGCCTGCCTGCCTGCCTGCCTGCCTGCCTGCCTGCCTGCTTGCTTACTTACTTACTTACTTATTTTATTTATTTATTTATTCATTCATTCATTCATTCATTCATTCATTCATTCATCCATTTATTTATTTATTTATTTATTGGAAAATGAAGAGACTACATAAGAAATATAAACCAAAATAGAACTTCTGTTCCACTCTACTCCGTTCAGCTTAATGGAGCATGCTCCACCTTACCCCAACACCGGAGCACTACGGGACAAATTTTTGGATCTCTTTATTTTAGCCTTACAAAGAAAATATTTTTATCGGACATGAAAACCCCATGCTTGTGAGCATAAACTTAGCATACTGTTTAACAAAAGTTACATGTCATCAAAAATGAAAGAAGTCCTCGTGATATAGAAACCAAAATGAAAATTTTGTTCCCATGTGCCCGGTCTACTTTAATCAAGGCTTCTACCCGTTTGTTTAGTTAAAACATATTTATTTCAAACTGGATTGCCCAATAGTACAAATAGTGTTACTAATCGAGGGGTTCTTCAGACACGGAGACGCACAATATATATGTCCAATACACACAGGACGAAACATTTTAAGATAGAAAACTATGCACTTAGAGAAAAACAAAACATAAGACAAATGTATGAACACAAAAGATGACTTTGTACATGTGTGTGTTGACAATATTCTATTAACAAAATGAGCATGCCATCGGAGGCGACTGAAGGCGAGGGCATCAACCCGACTAAGGCCCGCCGACCCTAGCAGGCCAGCTCACAGGAATTGGCCTTTCACAGATGGCAATTTGGCCAAAAACACCATGTTTTCGGAAACATTACAGCGGAGAAATAAATCCATCAGTACCTGTAGTAATTGGCCCCACATATAATTAAAGACTACAGAGAAACCAAAACATAAAGGCAGTTTTTGGGTCTCTCTCGGTCGTACTCTCACCAACTATGGTATAATTTTGTATTGAAAAAGCAAATTCAAAGATATAGCAATTTGTTTTGTAAGTTACATGTATTTAGTTTCATTGGTTACAGCGTACACAGATTAAATAACCAATGCTCGACCTACCTCCTAGCACTTTTATTTTAACTTTCGTGTCTTCTGACATAAAAGGTTTGAATAGGTTGTAAAGAATTGGAAATATAGCCGGAGCTGAAAAAAATGACACAGAAAATCAATATAAGTCCTTCATGGAAGATTTTTGTTCTCGGTATATTTCTTGTTGCTTCTATTGGTAAGTCAGAAATTTGTGCTTTTTGACTTTATCTTATAGATCGTTCACAGACAAGAGACACCCAGCAGCTTGAACTATAACTCTTTTACTGCGCATAATATCCGACATCTTAAATTTTGTTTGAGACGACCATGGTGCTAATTTCGAGTGCACTACAATTACATATAAATTAAAAATCAAAATTGAATCCGATTTGAATTGAAACCATTCAGTTTTAACATGTGCATATGTGCATATCAATGAATGCTGTTATCTAGTTACAAAAGGACTGAAGTTAAAAAATCTGTTTGTACTGTTTTTGCCAAAGGAGTAACGGAAATGTAATTATTGTTGATATTATAAGCGTCACACGGGCAAGTCAAAGCATCTCTGGCAGTGAAATCATGACCTCACGCAAAGGTGAAAAATAGCGTGAGCTGGTAAAACACTTGATATTTTTCAGTCACTAGATAGACTCTACCTGCATTATCAGGACTATCAAAGACGCCAAGATGATCTTCTAATATACATGTTTCATGAAAGGACTGCATGTTAAACAAACGCATTCTTACCATTGATAATAAATTTACGATATAAGTACTCGGGGTAATTTGCTTCTAGCATTGGTGACAGTTCTTTTATGATGTCCATTGTCACTGTAAACACATGCGATATCAATTTAGCTACAAATCAAGAATTATGTATTTTCAAAGATTTAAATAGTTAGTGCTACACATGTTTGCGTAAGAAAATCTTCGTGGAATCAGAAAATGTTCGCTATAGGGGTATGCATTCACCTTGGCCACACATGAAATTCATACAATCTTAACGGATGCGGGTCCAGACAATGTGATAAACAGCCAAGACGTCCAAGGGATTAAGACTTCCCATAGGCTTACCCTTGATACATGCTATTACGTTTACATTTCCTGCAATAAAACCGATAACAGGCCATCATTATCTCTTTAAGGTCTACTTCAGAAACATTCCTTTCATTCTTCAAAGATCATTATCTGGTTGTTGTAAACGAATATGAATCTGTCCGACTTAAAGTCATGGCACAGACAGGGCCTTTGGGTCTACAGGAAATGTATTCAGATGGAACATTGCACCCTTTGGGGCTTGTCAAATAGATAATAATGAAGTTGAAAGTGTCATCATTTTAAATGACCTGTCCATTATTTGATGGAACACGTATAAAGATTTTACATGAGCTCAAAACAAACATAAATCAATAGCAATGATTTGAATACTTGGGAACATTTCATCAGTGCCTCCCGTAATGTCAAAATGGGTCTACTTCTTTGGGACCCTCTATCCGACCATGCAATTAGTAAAAGTATTTAATTGTGCGCAAAATATTCTTAAAAAAGACTCTTGGTCTTCTGGATGTTCTTGGTGGACGGACATAGGATATCTGCACTTCGGAGTATATGAAACTGGAATTTCATGTGTATGATGTATATTGCTTGACACCATTTTTGTGTAATATTCTGTACTTTATTTCGTTCATGATGATTTAATCCGTGTTATGTTGGGTGCGTCGGCGCTATACCCCGGATCGCTGATGCCCCTGTTGTAAAAAGGGGGTAGTTTTTATCCAATTGTATTGTATTGTATTGCGTTGTACTGTACTGTACTGTACTGTATTGCACCTTCCATTTTAGAAGTTGTGCACGTGCAACCCGGGATGCAACCTAAAACGGCCATGGGCTTGCACTGCACGGGGTACCCTCGTGATTATAGTGCGGCTCCGTATTTTGATTCGAAGATTCAACAGTGGTCTGATAAGTGGACTTTGGGGTGGTGTTCAAAGTGGGACAAAAAGAGTTTTAAGTATAGACACATTTGTTTTACATGGATTGTGAAAGAAGTCAAGCATTGACTTATCGAGTCACTCTGGCACAGATGTTGGCGTATACTTCCTACCTTGCCTAGTGGAGGAAACCGAAGAACTCGGAGAAAACCATCGTGCACGGTTAAAGTGGTAGGAACTTTTTCCACATGCTGCCCAGGACGAGAATCGAACCCGGGTCGCAGAGGTGAAAGGCGAGCGTCTTACCGCTCAGCCAACCGTGCATCCAAGTGTTTATATATACATATATAAGGAGCATAGCATAAAAAACGGACTCAAGAAGAGAATGAAGACTTCATACATTTTGGTCAGAAAGAACTTAGTGTTGACTCGTCCATTTCGTCTCACTTTTAAAAATGTTCAAACAGGTGGTACAGCGCTGTATCCTCAGTGCAGTTCCACCCCCTCATATCATCAACTACTTCATGGAAAACTACATACTTTACCCAAAAAAAATGTTTTCTCTCTGGAAGGAGAACCACAAGGGCAAAAAGATATCACATTCCTTCCAAACTCTGCTGAGATAACAGTTTGTAAAGTGGATGCTTCTTTTCTTAATGATAATGACAAGAAGTTTTTAAAGTTGAAAAGGATGTTGAGCATATTGCACACATTTTCCGCTCTCGTGTTGCGTTTTTTGACCACCATGCCATTCGTAGACACTCATGGTACTCAAGAATTCTGGGAAAAGTCGCTGGAACATATGATCAATGAATACCCACCAAACGTGTGAGGCAGGTACTCTCTGATAATATTATAATGGAAATATAACTACACTAGCTGAATGTTCTATCACGGTCCTAAGGCCAGACTTTAAACTTGTAGTGGTCAAGACACTTCCCACAGTTGATACTTTTTTCTTCATATTTCTTCGATCTCTTTAACAAAACATACTACTATACCTCCCTCAGCTTGGCTCCCATAGCAATCTTAGTCCAGACACCGGTGTTCATGATTACCCGACACCACGATGACCTTTACGGTGAACTGCAATAGTTCTAACTTATGCTCGTTAAGATAAAGGGAACCGGAGCTGTCGGGTTTGTTCAATGACAATCAACATTTGCACAGTTAAGCAGGTGTACAGATTATCCAATTATGTAATGTTTCACGCGGTATTACCCTCAGTAGGTAGCAAGGAGACCTGACCTGCGATCTTCATGTTATTTCTTTCAAGACTATCAATCGGTATTGTACTAACTTCAGCACATGAGATTAAGGATGCAGCTAGCTTTAAGTGATTGTCTTCTATGTATAACACATTACTCCATACAAGGCTTTTCAAAAGTATAATTAACCACACATAATAAACACTAAAATATTATGCTACATGAAATCTTAAAATCACCTGATGTCCACAGCAATTTCCATGAGAAACCCTCCATGTCATTTATCTCAGTCACTTGGTCCACTCTTTTTCCGATCTGCAAATACGCAGGCAGCAGTAGAATAGCCCGGCGTTAAATTGCAGAACTTCAAATGGATTTCAGTGAATAACTATATGCCATTCAATTTTTGTGAACTTATATTGTACTTTTTGTTACCACGATGGCACCAACATTAGGATATAAAAGTCCCAAAATATTCAGTGCATTATATTGTCCATAAATGGGGTTATCTGGGTTAGTTTTAAATTCGCCTAAACGTGGTGCTGCCCATCCTGCTCATGGTTGACCGCCCACAACTTGTGGTCACTTTCCATGGCCCTCACTTTTTCTCCATAGATTAACATGGGGAATTAAATTTAACCTATCTATATGTTGTCAAATAAGCATTAAACTTTCATTTTATCACATATGGGTATATTTGAAAGATAACAAATTGTACTTCAGGTAGATAAGAAGATAATGATTCAAAAATTCGTCCTCATATACGCCCTCAATCGACAAACACAGCAAGTCTCTAATGGCGATCATAATCTATGTACCGTGGGATAGTAACGCGATGATCACCACGGAAACGTCCTTAGTAGCACTTCAGACCTTCACCATTGGTGCAAATACTCTGTTTGATTCTGTCGCAGGTTAAGTCGTAATATTGCTTGGTTACGGGGCTGTGTCTGTGTGCTTTGGATGCACTATTCTGTCTGCCGTGCCAGCACAGGTGTGAAGAAGTTTATGGTTGTTCCTTCTGATATTACCAATTGCGTTTGATGCGGCCCAAAAATTATCATACATTGCCGTCGGTTGCAATTGATAAAAACAAATGGACGACATCGTCCAAGGCAAACGGTTGACAATGGGCCAAAGTTGAAAGCAACGCCAGCGACCTTGTCGCAATTTAACGGAACCACTTTCCGTGTCAGTTTCAATGCTTGAGCAGTGCTCCGATCCATGA
The DNA here is from genome assembly GCA_964020975.1 of Hermodice carunculata. NCBI lineage: Eukaryota > Metazoa > Annelida > Polychaeta > Eunicida > Amphinomidae > Hermodice > Hermodice carunculata. Next base: position 47,962,737 of record OZ026620.1, on the reverse strand, counting down.
GTTTTCAATTACGTTTCTAAAGTTTATATTTTACATGCATTTTGCTGGATATTTATATATGCTGCACGCATCTAATCTGGAAGGAATATAAGATAAACTGGAAAAATGTCAGCTATTTTCAAACGAATAAAAAAAGCCATGATCTCAAGGTCAAGTGTACATTATCAACGTTATTGCTACCACCAAAGATTGTATTACATCACAATATAGACATCAACTGCGTAAATGAAATGATATAAAGATACAAACAAAATTGCCTCTCACAAATGACGATAGTGTCCGACTTGGAAGTGCGCAAAAATATACATATATATCTTACGCTATCCAAGAAGCACGAAACCGAAGTAAATAGCGGTAACGGAGAGAGAACATCCCACAGTGCTCCCCGTTTGCTGGCCCATACCTTGTTCCCATTTTGACGTCCTGCCTCTTCCGTACTTTCCATCTTGTAGATTATGTATTTAGTCAGTTCCTCTTTTGTGACGCAACGTACGATTCCTGTCAAAACGACGAAATATTAAAAAAACTAAACCCGGCCAGACGGCACATAGCTCTAACTTTTCATATAAAGATTGCATCAGAACGACGGGGTCGAAAATAATATTTGTAAGCTAAGCTATCGATTTACATTTATTTTTTACTTCAATAGCAAAAGGTTATTTATACTCTGAAACGTTTGAAAAACTCAATAGAGTAGAAATCGTCCGAGGACAAAAAGATCTTTGACCGAACGGCAAGCTGTTTCTTTCCGGAGCAAAAGTGTACATTTGATATATATATATAAGCATTCGCTTTATGTAGTGTCCAATAACCGTGTGTGTCTGTCATGGACGCCGCATATTCTTGGAACAATATCTTAATTAATCAAGAACCAAACAACTCTAAATTCGAAAATAAAATGTTCTAAATGCAAGCCAATATGCATATAAGTTGGTGAGACTAAACATCATACCTTTCATGTCCAGATTCGAAACCACGCTTATCATGACCGGGCGTCCTTCTTTGTCAAATCCAAAGTGTGACCCTGGCCAATAATTTGTAAGCACTTCCGGGGGATCATAGTCTTCCAGTATTGTGTCGACTTCCCACTTTTTTCGCCATGCTACATTCTGTGAAAAGAGGATGACACAAACAGCTTAGTCCCATGCTTGGCGAACAATCCTGTCAAGAGCTTGCATTGTAATAGGCTACTAGCTAAGGCTGCCACACAATTCATAATCACAATGAACAGTCATGCTATCTGCATTTACTGGCTCACAGGCGAGCACGCCGCATGTTATGTTCTGTTTCACAGGCCTCGGTTATTTCACGCCGAATAGCACCTCCCAAAAGTGCATAGGTTCTTAATTCCCTATCCCAAAGGATAAAATTACAGATTAAATCAGGTTAGATGTAAAGTGAGTTTGCACATTTTCTATGCATCTGTCATTTTCCTTTAATTTTGAGCACTATTTTTTTTTACCGTGTATAATCATTTCTGCCATTTTATTTGATGTATTGTCATTACGCATGGTTTATCTATTTTTTATTTTATGTTATTTATTCACAGCCTTGTCCCAAACACAGCAAAACTTTGAAAAAAAATCAAGCTTTTTTACGTTTGCAATCTCTACATTATGGTAAAAACTCATGACAGGAATGTCTAATTTTATAATTAATGTATTTTTTGTCTGACGATACCAACCTCCCGCAACATTTTCTCTGCTTTCGCGATGTCAAATTTGCGAGCTGAAAAGGGAGCCAAGGAAGCATCAATGATACTCCATACTTTGAAATTCATTTTTAGCACAGCTGACTTGTCAGTCAGCTGAGCCTATCTTGTAGTTAGGCATATGTCGTCCATCCGTCATCTATGGCAAGCCAACAGGGCCATAACGCATTTGTCTTACGCGTTGCCGAGCCTCCACTACGCGTAGTCGAGCCAACCAATCAGATTTCAGTCTCCACTACGCGTTGTCGAGAATATGTTTTCCACTACGCGTAGTCGAGCTTCGGCTACGCGTAGTGGAGCAACTTATGGCACCTTTTGGCTGAAGAAAGGCTCGGCGACGCGTTCTAGAAGAACACTTTCTCGGCAACGCGTAGTGGAGACTGTAATCTTATTGGTTAGCTCGACTACCCGTTGCCGAACCTCGACTACGCGTAGTGGAGACTGTGATCTTATTGGTTGGCTCGACGACGCATTGCCGAGACTCTAATACGCGTAGTGGAAACTGTAATCTTATTTGTTGGCTCGACTACGCGTCGCCGAGCCTCGACTACGCGTAGTAGAGACTGCAATCTGATTATTTACTCGACTACGCGTTGCTGAGCCTCGACTACATGTAGTGGAGGCTCAGCTACGCGTAAGACCTATTTTTTATGGCCCTGTTAGCTTGCCATAGTCGTCCGTCGAAGTCCAAAATTCACATAATTGACTTCTTCTCCAAAAACCAATGCGCAGATTTATTTCACATTTGGTGGCGATATACCTTGGGTGGATCTCCACCAAGTTTCTTTAAATGGTCATGCTCCAGTGAGTTTTTGATTTTTTCATGAACTTTTTGGTTCTTTTGGGGGAAAATCCTGAAAAGTATTCTCCGAAACTGTTCATCCAATTGCTTTGATATCACAAAGGAACACTTCTAGGGACTCCTGGTTCTAATTTTTTCACCAGGTGGCGCTGCTTTTTAAAAAGTTTTAATGATGTGGATTTTAATATTTTCGACTTCCTCTCTCGAACCGTCACTCAGATTAATCTGAAACTTGTTGGATAGGTTTCTTGTGAAAAGTCAAACAAAATTATTCACTAGGTGGCACTGATGTCGATTTTCATATTTAACGATTTTTTTCCATTTTGGGTATTTATCGATAAATGCACATTTCCTATTGATCACTATGTATGTCAATGGGCATTCTAATGCTAATTCACATTTTCAATTTCTTCTCTGAAACTGTGTGCCAGATTAAGTTCAAATTTGGTGGCAATGTGCCTTGCGAGAGACTGTACAAAGTTTATTCAAATGGTCACGCTCTTGTGATTTTAAAATTTTTTATGTGTGTTTTGGTCCTCTTGTGGGAAAACCTTAAAAAATCTCCGAGACTGCTCGTCTTATTGCTTTGGCATTACACAGGAACATTCTTAGGCACTCATAGTTCTTAATTTGTTCTTAATGCCTGATTTTTAACAATTGTTTTTTTCAATTCGAGTGCTTACTGGTTGATGCATGCATTTTATTTATGTAAGTGAATGGGGTTTGCAATGGAAATTTACTATTTTGACTTTTCAGAACCATCCAGCAGATTCTCTTGAAACTTGGTGGGGATGTACCCTGAGTGAGCGTCTAGCAGGTTTGTTCAAATGGTCAGGGTTCAATGAATTTTTGAATTTTTAATTAATTTGTTGTTATATGTTTGGCAAAATGTTAAAAAATCTTCTGGGAAACTGCCCAGCCAATCGCTTCAAATTGCATATGGACACTTGCGGGACATGTAGACCTTAACTTGTTCAATCGGGGGTGCAGCAATTTTACTGTATTTTTTTCGATCGGCAGGGGGATATGTACATGTTAGCAACACTGACCATGGTCTGAAACAGAAGTGACCTTGATATCATAGTTCACAGGAACACCTCAGTCTGTGCATGTAGGGTCAACTGAGCTTAGGTCCTCTTGCTTATAATTAGAATAACGCAATGAATACTAGTCCGTGGTTTTTCAGTTTATATGGTTTACTTTGCAGAGTTAAGATAGGGTTAAATTTCCATTTTTTATATGAAAAGAGATTTCATTCAAGTCTAACATGACCTGTTATAATGAGTGTTTTTTTTTCTACATTAAACGACAATATATGCCACAGTTGCCTCTGTGAGTGGCTAGGCAATGGTGAAACCATCGATCAAAGCCTACAGCATTTATTGTTTAATGCGTTGAGCAGAAACAATCATGAATACACTGTCCCTCAGTACTACCCCAGGTGTCAGTCCTGGGCACCACATGACCAGAGTTGCGACGATATTACCCAAGCTATACACGTGTGTGATGCACATCAGACAAAAATAATATTCACGTGGTGGCCAGGACTGACAACACGAGCTTTATTGGTATTCTTTGGGTTCCTTGAAAGATATCAAGAAAACACTTTTTTTCAGATATGATCATATAAAAACTGACATTAGTTATGTAATGTTACCTCTCAACCACCATTGCCTAGACCTCTGTGTCTGAGTTGAACGCCCAAGAAATTGAGTTGAGTTCACTCACTTGATTGGTCCAAAACCATGATGATCCTATGGTACCATCCCTAGGTTCCTGTGGATCCGGTGGTGACTCCCAGTGTGCACATCCCCAATCGTCCCTCCTGTTTTTGGGTGCTATTACTGGTTTGCTTCTTCGAGTTGACACACGGTACACTTTCATTCACCATCACTGTTCTAGTGCTTTATGCATGTTCTCTTCTGTTAAAACCAATTGTTACATTTCGGAACTCTTCAGAGAACTAGATATATGATAACTGGCTTGTGCATACCTCTGAAATAGTTGGGAGTAGAGCTGGTCATTTTGCTTGAAACCTATATTTAATAGGCAGAGAGTGGGAAGACAGTGCACAACAGGGAATCACTGCTTTTTTCCAGTGAGCCACTAGTGCTGTAGGCCATGAGTGCCCAGCTTACCCCACGATGACCAGTGCATCTCTAGCCACTGACCCGAGGATTGCCCATGCCTTGGAGTCTGCAGGTCAGAGTACACAGTTACACGCTGGTATGTTGCATACACTGATCGCTCCCTCTCAGCATGTCTCTTCAGATTCCTTTTTCGAAGAGTATAGCCAAAGACAGGTTGAAACATTCCTGATCTGGGTTCAACAGGTCCGAGCACTCGGAGTCAAAACCACATAAGTCAGTGAGGCCAGTATGGAAACCTTCACATTTCTGTCCAGACATCTTGTTACCACTGCCAAGCTGAGTACTCAGATCATAAGTTTAAGCATCCGGGAACACTGAAGCCTGGACAACTTTCATTCATAAATGAGAGTTCACATCATAAGTCCAGGCATGCTGGAACCAAAAGGAAGGCACCCCAGGCTGTGGTGGAGCCTTCAGCTGTTAGTGGACCCTGGGCTCCTGCAGCAGGTGGCCTCTCCAGTTACCCAAGCACCATCTTCACAGCCTCTGGCCACAGTGCTGGCTTTGCCACCTGCACATCTGATGAATCTGCCCCAGAATGAGCAGCTGGCCTTTCTGCTGACTCCGGCCTTCAAGCCCGGTGGCCTGCTTCCTCTCTGGAGAGGCAAGTGGAACTCCAGCTCAGCAAAGAAAAGGGCTTGCCTTTGGATACCTCATCTTCTATGGCACTTTCCGATGCTGCCACCAAGTACCAGCAAACTTTGATGGCAGAGCAGCTTGCTGCTTCTGCTTTGACCCAGCTTTAGCTTGGTGCGAAGGTTAAGGAGTTCCCCAAACTCCTTCAGGACCCCTCCTGCTTGCAGACTTCCGAGTCCCCTCGGCTCCTCCTCTTTTGAAGCTCCCAAAGACCCAGCAGGCAATCTCTGGCCAACATTCTTCTCAGTCCATGGATGTTGTGTTCCCTGCTGCAGTCTCCTGGCAGCCCCCCCCCCCCCCCCCATGGGCTGTCAGCAGATGGAGGTGGCATTTGACACTGTGATGACTTCTGTGGAAGTCATTTTTATCCCTTTTCCTGACTAGGTGACAGGCCTCCTGCTGTCACAAGCAGTTTCCTTCAAATGGTGCATTGTTCAACGAAGACTTCAGCCTCAAGCACAGATGACTTGTCGACCTTCATGCTGCATGCGCGTTGAGCTGCATAGCCCAGGGGGAACTGTGGGTCGGTGGAACAAGCTTCTACATCCATGGATGCCACTCCAGCTCCACTGCAGGGCTTTGAACATCTCAAAGATGTCATTCAGAGGCTCAGGGTAGACCAGATCATAGTTCCACCTGGGGAGAACAGGCACAGAGCTGTTGTGCTGTCCTGCTATGGCTTGACCCTGGAGGACATGCATTTAGCACCCCTATCCCCTTCTCCCCCTTCACAGCTGAGTTTTATGACCAGCTCACAGACTCACAGCACATGGGTTCCCTTACAGCTACAGATGTCTAGCTACCTTTCGCAAAGATAACTTCTCCCCAAGCAAGATGTACAGGGGTGATGGTATTCTGGGCCTTAGAAGATCTCTTCCATGCACTGCTGGTGTATTTGGATTGGTAAAAGTTAATTGCCTGCAGTCCATCACTGCATATGACAAGGCTTTTAAGGGACATGAAGAGGGTGCCAGGGGATCCATCCTCACAGTTTCCTATTCTGATATGTCTTAGGCCACCTTAAGGTCCCTCTTGGATGACCTCAAGAGTTCTGTGCATGTCATGGAGGCTGTGCAGGATAAGCCCAACCAGGCATCACCACTTGCAACTTTGTTGTCATGAGCGGTTGACCACCAGGTTTGAAATGCCTGCGCATTGAAGACAAATCTTCATTTGTTGTGGAGGGAAGCCTACCTCCAGGGTCAAACGCTGCCTGATCCAATATATCACAGAGCCCAAATGGGGCCACTCTTCTAGGGAACTTTGTTCAGAGGAGAGATGGTGGAAGTTGTTTGCCTTGTGCAGGACCTTCAGGCCAGTTCCGCCAATCAGACCCACACCAAGGGTTTGACCAACTCTGTTTGGTCACTGTTGACCTTGGCCACCTCAGCTCTAAGGGAAATGCTCAGCCCACCACTGCTCAACCTTCAGCTTATGCATCATCTTCTGTGACAGGGCGCCCTAATAAGAGCAGGCAGCAATCCGAAAAGGGGAAACACTTCAGCATAGCCATGGAGTCATGCAAGCCTGAGGGCTCCTGACACACTGGTGTGTTGAACCGCCTGGTCTCAGGATCCCCCTCCACCATGGCTTTAGACTCCTTGTAGTTCTTGGTTGGCGGCTGCCCCAACAATAGTCCATTACAGATAATTCATTCATCCAAAAAATCCGGAGACATGGCTACTTACTGCCATTCAGCAAAACCTCCATTAAGCTGCAAGCCCAAGAGGTTTGCACCACCTGCAGTGGAACGCAAAGCATCAGCATATGCAGTGGTGTTCATAAGCTTCAGAGCAAATGCCATAGAGTCCTAGAGCCAGTCAAAAACCATGGTTCTTAAGCTTCTACAATCTACTCTTCCTTGTCCCCAAGTGTGAAGGAGGCTGGCACCCAGTGATAAACCATTCCATACTGAACACCCTCCTGGTAGCCCTGTCCTTTAGGGTAGAGACCCTTCAGTCAGTGGAAGTGGCGTTTGGGGCCTATGATATAGACAATGTCCCTGGATCTCAAGGAGGCATTTTTCTGTGTGCTTATCATGGAGACTTCACGGAAGTATCTGCAGTTGGCATTCTCGTGCCAAGTTTAACAGTTCAGCATGCTTCCATTTAGCATAACCACCATCTCTCTGGTGTTCATATGGTTAATGCAAACAGTTGCTGCTTTCAGCCACCAGACTGCAATTCATGTTTATGTGTACCTGGAAGACTGGCTTATCTGGGTGCTTCAGCACCTGGATTTGCGGCATCATAAACAGACCATTCTGGAACTCTGCTAATGCTTGGGCCTGATTGTGAACCAAAACAAATGCAGTCTTTGGCCAGAGGCAACTTTTGTTTTCCTCGGCATCCAGTTCAATCTGGTTGTGGACATCTCTCACTCCTCAGAGAACATGTGGGAGAGAATTCAGTCCCAACTCAGAGCCTTTCTGACTTGCATAGTTCTCTCGGTTTTTCCAATTGCAAGCCCTGTTGGGCTCCGTGTCCTAGATGGAATCTCAGGTCCCACTCAGTTTCCTTAACCGTTGTCTGTTACAGCACATGCTGCAGACCAGGTGTTCAAGGGACCGGGGCTATCATGTCCCAGTGCTGGTCCTCCCCAAAGGACCATTGGCACCTTCAGTGATGGACCAGTTGGGAGAACGTCATGTTGAGATAGACTGACTCCTTTTCAAGCCTAGCTTATCATCTACATGGACTCTTCTCAGGCCGGGGGGGGGGGGCTCACATGGAAAGCTGGAGGGCATTGGGCCATTGGCTGGCACATTTTGCATCTCACCATATATACTGGTTGGACCTAAAGGCCATATGCTTGGAGCTCCTCCACTTCCATGACATAGTGGAGCACAAACAGGTCCTCCTGATTTACAACAACAGGACAGCAATTGCCTACCTCAACTGACAAGGCTGATGACACTCCTGTGGGGTGTCAGAGCTAGCCTTATTTATCTCTCAAGGCCACAGATCACAGTTATAAATCCTTTTACTTTTCATATTAGCATTTTTCAGTCCAAAAGATTAGCATTTTGGCATTTTAAAATTCCTTGGATGGCATTTAACAGCTAAATTAGACAGTGTCATTACCATATCCAAACACTAGTCCTAATGTTACAAATCCAAGTCAATTTCGACCAAAGGCAATGTTCCTTGATATGTATAGCTAAATTTATAGTTTGTCTGTACCCAAAAGAGTCCAAAACGTATGTGCAAAGGTTCATAAGGTCAAAAAGCCATGTCTAGTTTTAACATGACAGAATGCAAAATGTTGTATTTAGAATTAAAGGCCTATTTCAGTAAATTGGCTTGAACAGGTGCATCATTTATGTGCATATAGGACCATACAATTCATGAAAAGGGACCAAAATCTGCAGCACATCCGAGATTTTGTAAGCGCAGGTTCCTAATTTGTTGAAAATATTAAAAAAATCAGCATTTAAAAGGTACTAGTTGCAACCACCATCTCAAAAATGATCATAATCTATACAAGTCCACAAGGTGACACCAACACCAACATCAATCCATAAGAAAAGCCCCCTAGGTCTAAGATGACCATAAACAAGAATCCAAACAACATGATTATACAATCCGATGTCTTTTTAGACATGTAGCTAAAGGCATGGTGTTGTTTTAAAGGAGATAAACTGAGACTAATTGAAAAGGAAAAGTTTTTGAATGTGCAAATATAGTGGGGAAAGTCAAAACATTGTCAGAATTTGCACTTACACAGGTTCAAATGTCAAACATCAGCCTGAAACAGGTGACATCAGGCCTCAAAACACAAAACAGTGGTCAAAAATTGCGAGAACAGTAGTCAAATTGCATTACAATAGCAAAAAATTGTAAGCATAGCAGTCACATTTTCAGTGGTTACCAGAAGTATTTTGAAAGGAAATTTTAAAGTTCAGGAAAGCATAGAATCCAAATGAGTCATCTAATAAGTCATTTATTCAGGTAATAATTTAGAATTCAAAAAGTGTAGTATGCCATTGTAAGTCATCTGCAAGTCAGCTAAGCATAATATACATCTACCTCATGGTTCTATACAGTTCAAAAGTCAAAATGTAAAACGGTCCTAATTGTTGTAAAATTCTATCTCATTTATCAGAGAAACAGTTATGTGTTATGAAAAGAGAGAGAGAGAAAAAAATAGTGTTGAAATTCCTAAAGGTAACTGTAAGTACAGCTGTCTGCCATGGAACAGTTTTAAATTTTTCCATTGATAATCAGACATAGGTCAACTTGTCAGTCACCTGATTTATATACTAATTATTTATACAAAAGAGAGAGAGAGAGAGCTAGAGCCATATATGTATCAGTTTACCCGTTTGTTCCCCAGCTCGTTAATTTGTGATAACTGAAATACGAAAAAACACCTGGATGTCAGCTTTATACAGGTGTATGAACTGTGCTCTTGCCAGGGTCACATCATTGTCCTTCCCCACCATTAAGTCCCCACTTGGCCTGAAAGGCAGTGCACCTATATGACCACGAATGAAGCAACTCTGCGATGCAGCAAACCTGACTTAGCTAACTTTATTTAAACAGAAGCTACAGCATGCTGAAAACACAGTATTTTCACAATTATGGACTGTTTCTGTTGGGATGCACAGCCAGCCAATAACAACTGTGGCTTATAACCTCAATGGCAGTCTAAACACAACATCCACACACATGTAAGGCATGTCCTGGTATATCAAAATGATGTGGCTAAAGAACTCTTGAGAAGTGGTAAGCTGGCAGGAGTGATTATGCCACCCAAGGGTCATTCAGGCCATGTGGATCTGCTTGTGATATGCAAGAATGTAAAATTACTAGTTTAAGTCTCCCCAGCCCTAGCAGTGTATGCTCTAGCAATGGACTGGAGTAACCTTTGTGCATATGCCCTTCCACCTCCGCAGGTGCTCCTGAAATTGTTCAATCATATAACTGCAATTTGACCCTGGTCACCCCTGGCTACCGAACACAGATAAGTCCATAGACCCTTGGAATTAAGCATCAAGCTGCAGCTATGTTTACCAGTATGGCCAAAATATCTGGTGCAAACGGGGTCAAACATGTTCTATAGGAGCCCTCAAGTGCTCAACCTCCACGTTTGGCATTTGTTGCACAGCACATCTGAGGCAAAGGCTTCAGAGAATCGGTCGCAGATAGAATACCTAAGGTCCAAATAAGCTAGTACCATCGGCAGCCGCTAAAGCGCCAGGGTCATTTCCCATTGCACCTTTTGGCAGGTTAGGTCACTTCAATATAGCAGCCATATTGCACCATAGTTAAAGTACAGGGAAATGACATTGCAAAGTTCATTGTTATTTTCTAACGTATGACAGAAGTATTTACAAGCTACAATGACAGTCTACAATTGCAAAGTTCCTGACTGTAAGCCAGACACAAGAAAACTGGGTAACTTGGATAAATACCCCGAACCACAACTGGACAGTCACAGAAAAACAACGCACAACAAACTGATGGCAGAACCGTGTGAGACGGCCGAGGATCGAGTAACCTACCCAGCAACAGAGAAAGGCCAGTTGCCAAGTAGAGAGCAGAAGTGTGACTGCTGCGTTGCAGCAGTAGCTCACAGTACTACCAAATATTGACCAAAGCTATTGCCAGAGGAGGGCCTTGATCCTCTTATGTGACTGTTTATTCAGCTTAATGGAAGATGTTTCCAGACTGGTGTGCTGGTCAGAGAATACATCCTTGGTGTCCATACATTGCAGACATTGGCGACTTTCTGCCTTATACGTGAAAAGTCCTTGGAAAGAGCTCAAGGACAGTACTCCACACTCTAGCACATGACCAAATCCAATGGGCGCCTGGTCACTCCCAGATGCGCTGAGGCCTTCCTTGCAAAGAACCAGGTGGCATGAGATCTGGCTACGATCATGAAGGGTTTTACCCTCCATGCCATGGATACTGCTCTTTCCCTGGAAGAGAGAGCCTTGTGTTCCATGAGAGCACTGCATTTGTACGTTTCATGCATGGATGGCTCCAGGGGTCCAAGATCTTTTTACCCTTCGGTAACCCTTGAAACGGGCAAGTTTGCAAACACACAATTTCTTTGTCGATTAAGCAGACAATCCTTAAGGTCTACAGGACTGCTTTGCAGAGGCCCAGTGCCTTAGGGCTTGGCTCAGCTAGAGCTCACAAGGTGTGAGCCTTCAATGCCTTCTGGCGTGACTTGAGGAATGTCGTGGTTGTCAATATTCAACATCCTATAGGCCTGCTGCTGGCGTTCATCTACAGCTTTCGTGGAGCACTACTTGCATGACATGATAGTGCTAAAAGAGGGCATGCTTCGGGTGTCACAGGGTCCTTTGCGTAGGTTCCCAATAGTTGTCCATTGGGGTTGGGAGTTCCATCAGGGCTTGCCAACATGTTCGAGTTTATGACACCCTTGTTGTGCTGACCTGATGCAGTCATCAGGTTGACACACTGCTTAGTGGGCCTCCTTTGTTAAGGATTCAAGAATTCAAACTTGTTTATTATATATATATATATATATATATATATATATATATATATATACATATATATATATATATATATATATATATATATATATATATATATATGTAACAAAAATTGTAGTCAACCATCAAGGACAAACACATTAAGACATTTGATAGGCCACTAGCATGCTTGCCACCCACAGCGAACTGATAATACAAAAATGCACCACTGTGAAAGAAACATAGACCAAATAAATATGCTATTAGCTCAATTCGAGTTACAAACATAACAGTTAGGTATAATGCATGAATTCTCATATTTACCAATAGAATATATTTTAGTGTAAAAGGAAAATACAAAATAACTATGTGTATGTACTTTTCAGCCTATAGCTTCTGGTGTGTTGTTAGTGATACGAACAAGTTGATGTCTTAATTTTTTTTTTTGTCAAAAGTATGTTTGGTACACGTAAACAAAACTATTTCTGCTTGTATTTTGATCATGTATTTTGGAGGTTAGAGTAATGAAATATTAACTAAAATAAGCAGGAAGTAGACTGTTTTGAAATTTAAAATAAAATTTAAGACTTGAGAGACATAAATATCTTACAATTTCAGTAAATTTAGTGATGTAAAGATTCGAGCTGTGTGAGCATTATATTTACTATGACTAACTGTTTGGACATCTTCCTTTGAATTTACAATTGTCGATCAAACTTATGACGCCAGGCAATAAGGCAGTAGTTAAAAAGTGGAAGGATAAGAGAGTCATAAAACATTTGTAGCACATTTGAGGGCAAAAAAATTTTGAGCCGATCCACAATCACAGTAAAGTGAGAAATTTTCAATGCACTGATAGATCAGGCGGTACCTCTAGAACACGAGTTAATGTATATATTGCACTCTTGTATACCATCATGATGCACTGTTTGTATTGTGTGTCTTTTTTTGGGAGGGGGAGTCTAGTTGGCTCGAAAGCAAGTTAAATAGGTGCTGTTGACAGTATAACATTATTACCAACAATTTGCAGCAGCACCCAGGCTGATCAGTCTTCTCCTCTGGGAACCCCCTTCACCTATCTTTAATTTATCATGCTGTGTGTACATTTTGGAAAATAAAATTTCAATTCAATTCAGTCCTTTGTATGTGGTTGTTCCAACAAACGTTTTTATCCAGCTCTAGACCAATCATTCAGTTTGAACCAACTTGTCTAATTACAGGTTTATGAGTTGGGAGACTTCTTCAAAGAGCTGGATGCACTACAAAGTTCTAATGTCGTATACAAGGTTGTGATATAGCTTTCAAAATAGAAACGGGTCTGTCATTTTCTATCACAAAAGCATTGTTCTTTTTATAAATGGTTCTACTTTTACTAAATCGGGAAAATACTTCTTGAAACAGATTAGTTTATAACAATGGTGATAAGTTTGTGCACTTCTGTTTTAATTTTCTGCAATACATATGTCGATAGATGATCATGACCAAAGCTGTTTTTAAGTTTTAGAGAATCAATGATTTGTATTATAATATATTCATTTACAAGGCTTAACTAGAATCTATACTTAATTTGGTTTATGACTGTTAATTGGCCTGATCTAGGACCTGCTGTGGGCAGCTGTCCCTGCTGTCCTGGCTCAGTTACAGCAGGTTGACCCAAGCGATTGCTGCCCTTTGGAATCATATACCAGTCCCCCAGCACCCGCAGTTCCATGGCTGGGTCCTGTCAGATCTCCAGGTCCAAAGGAATAGAAACAGACAGTGTCTGCCCACGAGGCAGATAGCTATCATCTTGACAGGCCAGTTCGGGGGGGGGGGGGAGAGGTTGGGGGTCCACTGCCAACCCATGCTGGTCAGTGAGGAGAGTTTCCGGGCTGAAGCTGGATTTTGCTGTTGGTTGCTGCAAGTCCACATACCTCCAAGTTTCCCCTTCAGACGTCGGCTCCTCACAGGGACAGATGGTCCCCCCCCCCCCACAGCTGCTGGTCCTGGCTGTCATATGTAGTGAGTATGCAATCAATGTTACAGCCAACACCTTTGCATCTGTAAATCTGCAATGGTGCTTGGGAGATAACGTTACGTAAATAATACGTGAGATTTTTAGTAATTTCAGTATCAGTAAGTATACCTACCTCTCGACCACCAGAGAAGAGCCACCCGACCACCCCACTTCCTTTCTCATAGCTGATGCCAACTGACCACCCATCAAAAGAGGAAGGACGATTGGGAGCATGTGCAACGGGAGTCAAGACCGGATCCATAGGAACCGAGAGATGTCGCCCTGAGACCATCAGGTTTTTGGGCCAATCAAATGAGTGAACTCAGCTCGATTTTTGGGGGGTGTTCCACCCAGACACAGAGGTCTAAGCAATAGTGGTCAAGAGTTAAGTATGATTACTAATACCGAAATTCCAAAAGTGTCGCATTTTAATTTTTAAAAAAATTACCTAAGAGCAAAACGAAGACCTGCACTTGGAATAAAAAGTTTATTGACAACAGACAAAGTATTTAGATTACGCATGCAAACCAATAGGACACGAAATGGCGCCACAGTTGGATCACAAGAATAGCGGCATGCAGGTCACCATAAACTCTAAGCTCATCCATGCGATAACAGTTGCAGGCCGGTTAATATTTGATATAGTGATTGAAATTTGTGTTTGGGATACGGGTATGGTGACATTTCCATTGAAAAGTGCACCCGATAAGATGCCAGAAAGTGAGTTTCCTGCTATTGTTGAAGCCGTCTGTGAGTGACTTGGAATTGGAAAGTAATACTACAATTACCCCAAACCCTTCTATGTGTCAGCGTGTTTACCACGAAGGATCATGGGAGAAGCAAGGGAACCAATCTCCGAGACGCGTAACGCAAAGCATAAACATATCAAGTAGAGTAGCGACATGGCTGAAGTTTTTATAATTTTAGACGAAAACTGTGTGCCAAGAGCAAAATTACCGTTAAACAAATTACTGGTAACCAATATTTTGACTAAAATATGCCAGAAAATATTATTAACTTAAGAGTTCACTATAAAACATAGGAAGACCGGAGCTTTGCCAGAAGATGGGAAGTATAGAGATACAGATTGTTTCAATGTTTATTTAGTTTAAGTTCAGAATGGTGTTGCCATGATCGTCCAGTTTTATTCCATGATTGTCATGTTGTTATATTTATTTATTCATTCATTCATTCATTCATTCATTCATTCATAAGATGCAACGGAAATTCTTTACTCGACAAGGTGATAAGCTTAAGACGCATTTTAACAGCTGAATAGTGATAAGATCGTGTTGTTAAAACCATATCACAAACGCAGCCGGACAATGTCCGCTAGAGTACATTTTTACGATCGCACGGTGTTTCCACGTTATAAGCACTGACAATACTAATTTTTTTCTTTCTTTTTTTTGGGGGGGGGGGCAAAATTTTTATTAACATGAAGACTGTGATGATCTAACTTAAGTATAAGGGCTGACATTCAGCCTCTTGTTCCGCCAAATTGAGGGTCTCCGTTTGTAATCTAACCAGGCTTTTTCCTACTCGTTTTGGCGTTAGTTTGTCGGGTGTTGATCTGGAAGGCGTGGGTTGCTTAAGATGCCTTGGTTTTGTGCTTCTTGGTGTTTTCCCTCAAACATTGTGTGCAAAGTTCTTATTGTGTAGTTCTGTCACACTTTCCGTTACTTTTGACCACGGGGATATGCCTGGTGGTTTGTTCATGTAAGTTTTTGTAGCCCACTTTGAGGTGTAACAAACACACAAACGTCCATTTGGAGTCAAGCCGTATACTACTGTTTCTACTTAACTTTTCCCATTTGCTCTTTTCGTTTTTGGCGTTCAGCAATCTGTAGATACTTAGCCCTATTCTCCTTTTTGTTGAGCTGGTGCACTGAGGCACACTGCAATTCACTTTAGGCATTCTGATCGTACTCTAATGTTGAAGTTGAGAGTTTTCTGCATAGGCGCTGAGTGTGGGCTGTATACGTTTTTTTTTGGTTTTGTTTTTTTTTTTTTTTTGCTACACTTGCCCAGCCACATGCAATGCGAGTCCCCCGATACACCCGTAAGCCTTTGCGATAAACGCGCTTATACGTCAAAAGGCGATAGGTCTATTGAGAAAGCATGGCTGCTACCCCAATTTGGTACACCTGGCGACATAATCCGTAATTTGATTATTTGAACGCAAAAAAATAAAATCATTCAAGCGCAAATACAGAAAAAGAGGGTACGATAATGTCTGCTACATTGGGCATTTGTTTCGGTTTGCACTCTTTGTTTCATTGAGCAAGTTATATGTCTTATTCATTTCCTCCAATGAATACCGAATTATTATTTCAGATACTCTCCAACATGTGTGACACGACATCTATTTCAAGCAAATGTTTGACCACTTGTTATATTTTTTCTAGGTTTGAAGAACAAAAAAACCGGAACAAATTCTGGGCTTCTCATATGCTTAACAGGCCTACTTCCATAGTTTGTACATGTCCGTAGCACCTACATTGAATTTTTTTCTGAACAGGAAAGGCCTTGCTCATCATGAAATAACCCTGTGATCAGATATATTATATACAGGTAATAATAAGACCTGATTTATAAATAAACCGGCCTTATAACTACACCAACCTTTGACCGTCTTCTAAGAATTCATGTGAGTTGGTCTCTTGGTCACAAGTTTTGCACCAGACAGGCTAAAGCATTAACGAAGGCAGTTAATCTTTGTTCCAGAAAGTGTGCTTTACAACCAAATGAATTTTTCATACTAGAAAACAAAACCTTTTCATTTCCTTGAATCCATCAATGCTGGTCATATTTCCCAGATTACAAGCCTCGATCATTAATTTCTAACATGAGCAATGTTTGGTCCATGCAAGATCAAGCACACCATTGTTGCCTTGTGGTAACAATCAAACTGAGCTGTTTGGTATGTCATACCGCCACATAGGTGTGAAATTCAAGTAGCCTTTATTCAATTGGTACCGCTGGAATTGGGTTCACATAACTTTCCTTATTTGTGAATCGTGCGCTGAAAAAAAAGATAATTCGCATACAATGAATACTTCGACTTATATGTTTATCACATCGTTTACAAGATGGACCAAGGACCCCACAGAAAGCACAAAAGCATAGTTTATTACACTGAGCCGCGCCGCGTACACACACAGACACATATACACACAGTCATATATATATATATATATATATATATATATATATATATATATATATATATATATATATATATATATATGTGTGTGTGTGTGTGTGTGTGTGTGTGTGTGTGTATGCCGCTGCAGATGCCCCGGGATTGTGTAGACATTAAACAAGTTATATTTATACTCAGTCGTTTAAAGCAGAAAACCACACATCGGCCAAAGGCTAATAAAGCTGAATTGTGATATAGATATAAAACGCGCGCAGTATGATCGATGATATAGGATACGTATAGTAAAAAAATAAAGCTTGACACCAGCTGAATAACTTGTCAAAAGGAAACACAGCTTACATAACTAAGTATGTCCATTGAACCAGACACATACAAATTTCAGGCATGATATCCCCTCCCATGGGCTCAGGGCCTCTGCGACCTGGTTCGGCGAGTTGAAACTGACATTATATGGCCTCCAGCATTCTGGTTGTTTGCTATACAAATTCCAGCTGGCTGCTAAGCAGTGATGATCATTGCTCTTACCTCTCAGCCATTTTAACAAAAAGTGGTCATCGTGGTCGGGCTTAATAACATCTTGAACACGTTCCCGAAACTGTAAAACGAAAATTGCGAAAATGTTGTAAGGCCGTGAATATATTACATTTCACTTTCAATCAGTAAACATTAGAACCGTAGTAGCCTCAAGGTAGATCCAAATTCCGTTCATTTTTAACTTGGTTGATGGACTTTGAAAAGTAGTGCCTTTGGAGCAGACACTGTATGATTCATATTTATTTGATCATTTGTTTGATTTTTTTGGGGGGGGGTATTTTTTTCTTTTCTTTTTTTCTTTTTTCTTTTTGTTTTGTTTTTGTTTTTTAATTCGCTTATTTAATCATAGTTGGGGCTTTGCAGGCAATTACTTTACTGACGCGCTGTAGGTTGATCAGGGCCTAGTGATACAAAAATTTCTGTTTGTAGCAAAAAATCATGTGCCAGACTATAAACTGTAAATTTAGTTTTCCAAGTTATATTTAGTAAACTAGAAGCAACATAGCGACACCTGCATTGAACATTGAAAACGAGACATGCATATTAATTTCACGCCACAACTGCACACTTCCTTGTCTCGACTGGCGAGATATTGCTCGCTGTCTGTGCGGAAAAGCGGGGTATTATTAATATTTTGGAAATAAAGTATACCTAGTGCAGGCAGACGGGAATTTATTCTTGTAACTAATTTACAGAGGCCAAAATAAATGTAAGTTGGAATTGGTAAACTTAAATTACTGTAAAAGACACTAATTTTGTAAGAAGTGGGCATGCAGCCATGTCTATGACAGCCGTATACCCGTTTGTCCTCCGTGATTCAATGCGTGAGCCCCGTGCTTTGTGGTGGGAAATAAACATTCATATCTTGTATCCCACTAATGTGGCTGAAATGAAAATAGTAGATAATTTCCTAGAGTTTATGATGGGCGTCAAGGGCCTGTTATCTTAGCGTAAGCATTATTAGGTAGCGTATCGATAACGTAATTTCAGAATGTTTACAACAGTTGACACCGCAAATGTTCATATTCTGATAGATCCTGTCTGGAGACAATATGCTGCTCAAAGCGCCTCAAGGAGGTGTTTACTGAACTCATCCTAACGAAACACCATGCACATGTTCCAGTAGTTTTGGAATGTTTCCTTTAAAGTTAAGGAAATATAAATCAGCATACCTGATGCAATGTTTGGATCTGTTTCGGCTTTAATCCTGTCTCTGCAGAGTCACCCATTCCTTTCGTTTCTTTCAACAACTTGCCTACCGTCCTGACTGAAAATGAAACGTTTGACCTGATATCTAAGATGTGAATTTCGTAAGTATAAAATGCTTGACTGCATTTCTTTTCAAAGACACCATAGGAGCATATCCATAAAAAATAAACAGGTAAAAAGCTGGACTATTTAACCGTTTTTTTATTAGAATTAAACTGCGTCAGTTGTCCCCAGTGCGGCTACCTATGCCGGCCAAGGAAAGCTGTTGGCCTGGGCGAGCTGTCTTATATGAAATATAATATGTACAGTTCTCACTAAGACTGCATACTCTGATTAAGAGAAATTAAATTAAACACATCAAAGCAGGTGACTATTTACTTCCGCGTTTTTAGGATTATTTGAGCCTCAAAAGATTAATGTATCTGATCTTTGTATAAACTGCAAGGATAAAACTAATTTGAAAATTAAATTTAAAATATGGTATGAATCTAGTTTTAAGAACAAAATGATACAAATATCTTATGCATCTGTCATTTGAGGGTTTTTTTGTACTATTTTGGTGTATGTAAGCTTGCATATATATATATATATATATATATATATATATATATATATATATATATATATATGTACATCTTTAAGGGAGTAAAATATCAAGGAAGTTTGTATTTCTTGTTGGGAATCTTACATTTTATGAGTTTATGTATGTATTCCATGTTTTTTAGTATTCATAATTATGAAACTATAAGAAAGTCACACAAAATTGATCTGAAACGCTTAAATTGGGAACACAAAACAACTAAACCTTACGATGCAGAAACTGTTGCTAATAGATGGATATGTGAATTTGACACCGTCTATCATATATTTAGTGAGCATGACTTGAGCTACTCTTCCTAGCGAACTCTGAGAAGCAAGAATGAAACCTTCCTAAAAAAATAAAGACGAGATGTCAGAAATTATAGAATAGTAGTCATTTTAAATATCTGTCCAAAATGTTTGGGACGTGCCGTAATTTCACAGTCCAGCACCTACCTTTTGATCTGCGATATGTAATAGGACTTCAATGAGTTCTACTCAACAGAAACTTGCATAATTATATATCTTGGTGCAGGACTGCACCAATGTATAAACAGTGAAAACTTTGTCAGCAGCATGATAAATAAATTCAGGAATGTGCCTCACTTTTTTTACAGACCTGGGAACTTGCTACTTTTCAAACCTAAAAACCCGGCGTCGCTCTGCCCTGATTCAACCGCCTGGCAACAGATGTTGCAAAAAAAATGCAAAACAAAACCATACCCTTAGTTGTCATCCTGAGAGTCATCGCATATCACATGAACTGTGGGATTTTTAATGTACCTGAGCTAAACAGCTGTTCAACCATGCATGTGTGCTTGTATATCGACAAAGAAGGGCATTTCCTTAGACTGAGATTTTTTACTATGCATAAACACCCTGTGTGGGGGATCCAATGTCCAGATCAGCCGTCAACTCGTTTAACCTGTTCCCAAAGCATGGCAGGCAAACGTTTTAAGGCTAATTTATGCATATATGCACAACATCCTGCATTCATGACCTAATGTCATTACCCAAAACGTTAAATTACTTGAAACAAGATGGCAGCACCAGCTCATCCCCAAAGAACACACATTTTTTATGAATAATCAAAGTTTGCTACATTCATTCTTTAGCATACTTCACACCATAAGACTTTGACACTTCTAGCTCTTATCTCAATTACAGAGGTTAAGCATTACGAGATGTTAGAGTTGAAATAACTGTTCATGTTTTGAAACTTCATCAGGATGATGATCAGGCAGATATAATCACTCTCGTTTATCAGTTCAGTTCCATTCTTGGTTTCCGCAAAGTACCATGGCATGAAATATTAGGAGGACCCTTGGGGGTATCACTTGTATCAAATTGAGAGGACATGCTTTCAATATTTAATCCTTCCTTTGCAGGCAAATTCTGCAATCTTTCAGCAATTACCTCCACAGCATGCAGCCTTTGGATTGGTCTAATGAACAGAACACATTTAGTTTATACTTCAGTGTAACTAACTTTGCCATCTGTGCCTGGAAATGTCCTGACAATAACACCCATGGGGCACAACAAGCAAGGACACTTGTCCTCCCCTACGCACATAACTGAACCCTCAAAGGCTGCACCTCTGACTCTTGATCTGGACAAGGGATTGTGAATTGGTAGGTGGTCAGAACTCAATTGATACCAGAATTTATCCACTGTTGGTAATGATTCTTGCCTAACTGTCAACTCTGAACTTGTCACAGGTTGATCCACTGACTTGATGGTCTGATAATCTGTGCTGCTGCCTATAAGTAATTGAGCAGGAGAAAGGGGTTGACTTGCATCTATGTCATCTCCAACAAACGTTAGAGGTCGAGAATTTAAACAGGCCTCAATCTCATCCAATGTAGTCTCAAGCACAGTATAGGTTGAACAATGAGTGCCTTGTGACCTCTTCAAAGCATCCTTAATAGGACACATCAGACGCTGGCACCAGCCTCCCCAACATGGCGCTCTGGGCAATATAAAATGCCACCCTGAACACATGGAACCAAAAGTTGTCTGTAATTTCCTTTGAGTAGCCTTAAATACCTTTGCATTGTCAGAGTATAAGACAGCTCAGATCTTGTTCCTAGCAAAAATTAGAATAAAAAAACAAAACAAAAAACAAACAAAAAACGTCATATAGCTTAAGTAGTATCCCTACAATTCAGAGAGTCCTCAAGTTCTAAATGGACCCTGCTGACTACTGCACATGTATAGATTATTAAACCATAGAATTCCTTGCCTGAACAATGATCTGAACAAGTTATTACAAAGGGATAGGTTCTGCGGATTCTCCTCTCAGGAAAGGGGAACTGCTCACGTGGAGGAGCATCCTGCTCCTTACATCACATGTAGTGACGTTTACACTGTTTGGTTGGCTCTCTTAGACCAATTATCCAAGAGTAATTCCTCACAGACACAATCATGGTGACTACACCTGCATGTCTAAGAAACCTTGGTGGAATATAACCAACAACAATTACAACCAATACCTGGGCAAGATAATACGGTGTTTACCATCATAGGTCAACTGTGATCTCTCCAAACGACCCTAGACCCTCGGCTTCCCATCAAACCCAAGAAAGGGAGATAATTTTACCAATGAAGCCATAGAGACAGGAGTACCTGCTCTCAAGGAGGTATATTCATTACAATAATGCTCTTTTTGACCACAGAGAAACACTCATTCCTTCACATTGCTCAACTCATCAAAGGAAAGATATCCCTTCTGATGTTTCAATACTTTTTCACACACATTGTGCAAAAATCTCATCACCCAACCAACTACTCAAATGCTCTTTATAAAGGAATTCCAATATTCTACTTCAAAAGCATGTTCTGTTCTGCAGTTAGTCAAAATCACTTCAGTTGCATCTGGCTTCTCTATTTCACCCTCAGTAGAAACAGAAACCAAACCATTATAACAACTTTCAGGAAACTGGTTTTCAACAGAAAACAACCACTCTGAACCTCATTACCACAACTCACAATCCATCAGTTCTTTTTTGGCTCATAGCCAGGTCTGCTGGGTTTTGGGTACCAGGCGAGGATTCCACGTTGCTGGGCTAGTCAAACTTTGTATTTGTATCACACAATTCCAAACAAATGTTTTCCATTTGCTAGAATCTCCCGTGATCCAGCTCATCACTACCATTGAATCTGTCCATCAAAATGTTTTTTTACTTCAGAAAGCTGGGGGGGGGGGCTTCTGCACAAATACCACCAACTGTGCAGTAAGCAGTGCACCTAGAAGCTCCAAACTAACTGATTTAAGGAGAGCCACTTTTTTCTTGGAAAGACAAGAAGTCCATGAACCTCTGTCACTCAGAGCCATATCATTTTTTCAGGTACATCTCCAAATGCATGGAACTGTAACTTTATAATTGCTGCCCCGGGTTCTCCAGTGTAGCTTCGTGGCATTTGCCTCCCTTTCAACAATTCTAGCCCAGCTAGCCATGAAGTGATTAATCCTTGACAAGTCTCTGGTACAGGTTCATCCAACTTGGGACCTAATTTTCACAAGCCTTGGAACAAACATTTTGCGAACACCATCAATGGGGTGAGAAAACCTAAACAGTCAGAAAGCCCATCAATAAAGCTCAACACTGCACATTTGGTGATCACTAATCCTGGGGCAGTTCTACACCAGTAAATGCAAAACAATCATTTGAGGGAGACTAAAGCAGACCCAAAACCTTAATGACACCATCTTCCAAATGTTTATCCTCAAAGCGAAAGTGTAGAAACTTTGGTACACTGTCACTATTTGACCCCCATTTGGCTAGTGGCATACTGACCTTCATGATTTTTTTATATTTTGCCCCAGTCAACCAGTCATCAACATATCGTTTGTCCTTCATCTCATCTACCATTTGTGATGTGGGGTATTAAGAAAGATGATGCTTTACTGCAGCATTGGAAAGGAAGAACTTCTGTTCCCAAAGGGAATACTGTCAAATATCATAAAACGGACAACACCATTACCATTCCATAGACACCTGTGCACAACTTGATCTTCCTTCAGAACCTTAATTTGTAGGAAAACTTTCACAATATCAGCTATAAATGCGATCCTCCACTGTCTGAACCATAATACAATCTCCACAAGACTAAGAATTTAAAAGGTCCTGTTTCAACACAGTCATTCCATGATATACCATTAAGACCAGTGGCAGAAACATAAACGACAGGCCACACCTTGGTAGTCTCACTACTTACACGAAGAACAGCTCTGTGAGGCAAGAATAATGCTTCAAGACCACCACACACTATTTCATCTGTGGGAACTTCATGTATGGCCCCTGATACCTCCATTTAACTTACAGATTTGTGCTATCTACCACGTGAGTCAGGATCATCTAACAACTTGCAAGTCAAATTCTTGAGATGTCCAGCATGAGACTCATTGTTCAACAACCTTTTATCACTTATTTTTGGGTTTCCATGGTGATGCAACCACATACCATCCATATTGGAAACCAAGTTGTTTGTGGAACATTGTGAAAACTGGGCCCTCCACCAGAGTTCCACCTTCATGGATTGCAATACACTCTATGTCCCAGGGGTCTCAAACATGAGCCTCTGAAATATCCTGCACCCACATGCGATGTGAAGTACCTTGGGAAAGTGTAACCATGCCCTCCATTGATCCAGACACCATCCAACCAGACTTGGTTTCCTTGGCATCCAATGCATCTGACAAATGTATTATGTTGGACTTTACCAACTTCCAATAGCAATCTAATCCTCAGACGATATCAATGGATATTTCTTTACCATTACTGTAATCATCTACAAGGGACAGGTCACCAAAGGGCTGTAGAAGCCAAAGCATAACATCCAGCAATACATAGGTGCACATACCACAGGCACCTCCATGGCAAGGATGGACTTGGAAACATCATTTAAGCCCAGAAAATCTCCTTGAAATACATTTCTCATCTCACTTTTGCCCCCATCATTCGTTTCCGAAGGCTGCATTAGCTGCTGGTCTCTCACATACCCACGCAGGTTTTATGCCATGTACCAACTCATGTTTAACATATAAACTGTCAAAACCCATGTCAAGGAGTACATTGACCTTTTGTTCTGCCCCTTTTACGCTTAACTGTTACTAGTACACATTGGAACAAGACATGCCTGCTTACAATTCCTACATCTGTATACTTTTGGTTATTCGAAGATGCATTCAAGTGCGTTTAACCTGTTGAATGTCTGAAGACACCAACTGATCCTTTTCTGATTCACCTTTTGTTGGAGTAGCACCTGAGTCATTCTTCTTTTTGTTACCATGGTTACATAGTGAAGCATGGTGACTTCCCTTTCACTTTGCACAAACACTGGGGCACCTTCGAGTACAATGAGATTTTGACAGACACAGCAAACAAACCTACACTGTGCATTTTTTAATCACACTGAGATGGCAAGCGTAGTTAGTCTCCAACACTTTTCTGTCATATATGTCTTTGAAAAATTGCACACCTTTCATTCCGAGATACTTCATGCAAACCAGCAGCTGTAGCACCCCCTAGGAACTTTCTTCTATTGTTCGACATTTACATGTTGCTTTAATTTTTGGGTCATTAAACACTTACAACTGTTGGTGCCTTCCATTTTTTGTTAAAATATGACTAACAGTTCCAAGTTATTTTCAAGACCAGCCCCTTTGCAAGCCAGTTCTAAATGCAAGTCTTGTGGTAAACACGACAATATCAATGGTGTACGTATAACTCGATACTGTTTACCAGTCACATTGAGGCCTCCCAGGCTTTTAATATGAGCTGGCAGTTCATTGTACAACTGCCACAAATTAGTTACTCTGGTAGTCTGTGTATTTGGAACAGGTACATTCAACGGTTCTTGTAGTTGTGCAAAATCCTCCTGTTGGTCCTAGCTGTATCAGACTCGCAAGCTGACATGCTATTCTATGGTCAGAGACTGTACGAGATACGCCCTCTATTGGCAGTTTTGTTTCTCCCTTTTAAAGTGACCTGAAATAGCCAAAGTTATTTACCTCTGGTATAACACTCTTCTCAATATTAATGGTAGAAGGGTCCCAAAAGAACTGCCATTCCATCACTTTCTCTAACAAAGGTTGGTAACTCTAGTTTTACTAACTTCGAGACACTGGATTTAGGGTTCTGTAATGCAACGCATTGTACTTTTGGCTCAGCCGTGGGACTGTTGAAGAAAGCCATTCATTTTGCTACTTCAACTATGGGTATCCAAACACTATCTCGGAAGTTTGCTGTGGCATTTATTACTTCCTCTATTTTATCTGATTCTATTGTAAGCTCACTGCATCACTTGTCAGCCATTTATGTGCCACTCAAATGCCCCAAGTCCTGCCATCCGGGTAACTAACAGGGGTAGGCAAAGAAACTTAGGACCAACTTGGAAACTTAAACACAGTCACAACTGCCATATCCCAACAACTTGGCACCCAACACAGTCTGTACATCTGCTTGGCTTTCGGCACCAATACTGTGGGGAGTCCACTGCCCACACCAGCCGTCAAGTCGTAAAACCTGTTCCCTAAGATATGCCACAACACCATCAACAAACAAATGTTTCTCGACTAATTTATTCATATATGCACAGCATCCTGCATTCATGACCATGAAGTCATTACCCAACACCTTATATTACTAAAAACAGGGTGGCAGCACCAGTTCACCACAAAGAAGACAGAATTACAATAAATACTCAAAATCTGCTACATTCAATCTTTAACACCCACTGATATAATTTCAATGTCGCAGCAATAGCCTACGCGTCAAAGAAACGAATGTAATATTTTCTAAAAATGAAAAATGCCATAACTTTTTGTCAGCCTGGCATGGGATTTGAAACCTAGACTTTTGATACCATTACTTGAGAAACATAAAGTCCACCAAATGCATTTCTTCATATATTCTAATATCTTTATTACACAATCCAACATAATTAAATATTTGAACATATGATTAAACATCTAAAACTGTGATCGAATCAACAGCGGCACATGATCACATGCAGTAAGTGACACGACTCTATATATTCAATCCTATATTCAAGTTATATAATCATATTGTCAGATATGTATATATGTATAAATATATATATATATATATATATATATATATATATATATATATATATATATATATATATATATATATATGCGTATCATTAATTGAATGAAATCATATAATTAAAACATGTTGGTCGCATGTCTTCCATATATAAAACAAAATTTATAAAACATGTAAAAATATCGTAGGGACAATTCTTCAAACAAAATAAGGTCTAGGATTATCCAGAAAGTCCGTATGCAATTTCGAAGCAATTGGCCAATTGGTGTCGTAGACGAAGCTTTTTTTAAGATTTGGGAAATGAGAATTTTTTTTTTTTTTTTCATGTTTGACACTAGGTATAAACCCACTCAAGGTACACACTCACTGAGTTTGCGATAAATTTGACAGCCAGTTTCAGAGAACTTGAAAATATTAGTTGTTGACGGACAGATGAATGGACGGAATTATGGAGTAGACAAATGGAGGCCATATGATTAGCTCGGCTTTTTGTAAACAAAATAGGGATCCAGAGCACCCTGACTTTGTAAACTACTTTGTTAGACACTTCCAAATGGTACGTTTCCACCAGGTTCAGTATAACGAGACTTACAGTGCCAAAGAAGTAATAAAAACATAGCATAAACACTAAAATTCATAACAAATAGAAAAACCACGGTGCCACCCGTTGAACAAATTACGGTCTAGAGATCCCCATAGGTGTCCCATGCAATTTCTTAATGGTCGGATGAGTGCTTTCGGAGAAGATTTCAGTGTGCTTTGGATCAATGTAAAAAGAAAGCAATGCTTGCCAAATAAACGGGTTTGGGCAGCTAGTAAGACAGCTTACGAATTTCAGGGTTGTTTGTGTCACGAAGGCACAGAATATTGTCCAAATGAAAGACAGCCAACCAAATACACTGGCACCATTCAATCTATAAAGGAAATCTATAGAACCATAAAGGTTGACAATGAAACACAGCTTATTTACACTACTTTGAGTACAACTCCGCGTACATCTGGGAACACGAGTCCAGCATCAATAACGGCAAAGCAGCAGTTAAAAAAAAGAAAGAAAGAAAAACATATATATGGACACCTTCCGTGTACAGGACAGATTAAATTCCCGAAACCGTTTTGCCGGATGCACACGGATTCGACCATATTGCACTATTCATTAAATAAATGACGAAACTTTAAATACCGCCGATGTATACACCCTGTACCACATCTGACTTAAGACCTAACGGTACATCCTTACCTAAACAAGAGTATTTTTTCTGGGGCCAGTCTGGTATTGGTGTGGAATTGCCTGGGAATAGTCTGGACATCTCAGCTGAAGTCTGGGATCGGTCTGGGCAGATAAAATCATGTCTGCCATTGTCTGGGATAGGTCTACGATCGGACCGGGCAAGCCTGGGATCAGTGTTGACAGAGAGATTCCAGTCAGTTTGTTGAGCAAATTGCAGTAATACTTGTACCAGATGATCTATGATCGCGTGCAACATAAATAATTTAAAACTTCTACCTATCCACTATATATGACAAGGGGAAATTAGTACACTGTAGTTACAGTTATCTGATAATTGCTAAATAGAGTTAGATAGGGTGAAAAAGGTGGCACGGAGAAATACACATGAAAACAAAACATTTCATGTATTCATATATATATATATATATATATATATATATATATATATATATATATATATATATATATATATATATATATATATGTGTGTGTGTGTGTGTGTGTGTGTGTGTGTATGTGTCTGTGTCTGTGTCTGTGTGTATAATAATAGATGTGTTATTTTAACTAAATTAAGTAAATTTATGATAAAATATTATTTTCATTTATCCATATTAGATTACTATTGGTTTTTTATTTAAAATGTAATTCTGGCTTCACAGACGTTTGGAATTTACCCAAATTTGTTACATGATAATAACACCAAGTTCAGTACTTCCAAATAGGCCTATAGCTTACACCACATGAATACATTTTCCGGGATCTCTCTGGTTATTGGTTTGGTATTGATGTGGATATAGACTCGGATTGGTCAGGGATTGGTTCAGGAATAGTCCAGGACTGGTCTTGGAATAGTCTTGGATCAATCTGGGAATAGTCTGGGATTGGTATGGACACAGTAGGTGCTATAGTGCAATTACCTTATAATTTTCAAATATGTGCATGTTTAGGATGAAATAATCGATGTTGACAAGATCCAAATAGATGAAAGTATTTGGTATAGTTGTCTAAATTTTGTAGAAAGAATAATTTCAACGTAAAACAATATCAAGGTTGATAAAACTAATGTTATTTTCAGGTATTTAGGTGTTTTACCGCAAATTCTAAATTAACAATGCAAATTATTCTTTTAACCAGATGATACCTGATCCTGCTGAGGACGTGCAACATCTGACAATTGAATACAAGATACCCCAATGTCATAGAGGAATAAGCCATTGTGCAACCTGATTATGTTCGTGCCATGGTTGTAGGCCAATGCCTCACCTGATAATGCAACTACCGTTCTGACTAATGTATGTATGCCATTCTGCAGAACAATTTGCATTGGCTTATTGGACTATCTACTGGCTTATTCGTCTGTATCATTGGACAAATCGAGAGGTAAAATAAATTTCCTCCTTTGCAGAACGTGCCGACAACGAGTCACAACCACAGGCGCTCGTAACGTTCAGTCAGTCAAGCGTTCATGCTGAAAAGAGGTGCTGGGGGGGGGGGGGGGGGGGGGGCAGGCAGAGAGGGTGAACCTAGAACATCTGTACGTGGAATGGCCCACATGGGAATTTATCTGCAATAATGCTATGTATATTGATTTGTGAAGTAAATTAATTGTGCTAAAAAGGTGTGGGTGGACCAAGAACTACTGCGTCGTCAGACAGAGCTTCTGCACAGAAAGCTTGAAACGAGGCTCACATCTGGTCCACTATCCCTCTTCACGTTTGACATGATTTCTTCCTTTCTTTACAAACCACAGAACTACAACTTACCAGTGATGTGCGGTATTAAGAAAGATGATGCTTTACTACAACTTTTTCCAAAATTATTTTACAGGTATATCACACTGACTATTCATTAAAATCTACATTGCACCATGCTAACACGCCTATAATTGTCCAAAATGTCCCCAAAAATATTTCGAGTTGAAAGTGTGACATTCCTTCGCCAAATTCAAACGGGCATCCCATCCTAAATCAAGTTCATTTTGTAACTTTAGCCAAATGACAACTGTTCTCAATTACCAATCAGACTGTATTCTTTGGTCCACTCATGTTTTTATTATCCTGTGTTCATTCCCACAAATGGTAAAAACCTGACCAAAATTGATGCCTGAATAACCCACTGATATAGCATTTTAAAACTGTTATTAAATATTTGGATACTCACAGTATGAAATATATTTTGCAAACAAAACATGATGGTAAAAAAAATGTGGAACAAAGAAATTAAGAATATATATATGCATATATATATATATATATATATATATATAGATATATATATATATATATATATATATATATATATATATATATATATATATATATATACGTGCGTGTGTGTGTGTTTAGACAAACATGTATATTTTCCAACATTTAGCAGAGGTCTTAGGAGATGACGGCGTTCTCTTAAACAGTCGTTGCAACTTCAAGAAGAGCCGATAACCCTCACTTGACCACTCATGGGCAACAAGCGGCGGGTTTACACAGATCAGCTGATTGGTGTCTTTTAGACGCAACGGCTTTAATATGGGTCTCTTGGGCGCCTGTGCATTTTCCGTTTGCAGTCAGTGAAGAAAGTAATGTACATGTAACATTGACAATGTTGCTCAGTGATGAGGTGTCGGTGGAAACATACTTGGTACGTTTGTAGTGAGCCATGGACTAAAATCGGACTGAAAACATGTTCATCAGACAGAGTAAAGGGGAACCCATCTGATTTGATTTTCATTCGAGCAAGGAATATATAGTTTATTCCTGCCTATACTGGGTGTTTTTGGTTCCACAATATACAAATATACATATAGCCATGGCCAATACAGTTATTGGCATTGGCTATATGCTTCACAAGGAACACCCATGCTTCTGGAGTCCAGATATCCCTTTACGCCTGTGAGCTAGACACTACAGAGGATGGTCTATTCACATAATTTGTCATCACTTTCCTGACAGTGAAACAAGAAGCGTCTGGCTACCCACACTGGTGTCAAACAGGCAAAGACAAGTCACTGTACGTTGACGATAATACAAAGCTAAGAGTGGTGTAAGATTACATTTGCTCCAGATGATATATATGATATATACACCGGCATGCTCATCGTGACATTCTCTACTTGTTGTGCACGATTAGAAGCGTAATTTTATCTGAAAACAAAAGGATGAAAATGTTATTTTGACTTCAGCTTCCCCATTTATATCATCCGACCTGAAGACTACAGTACTCCTTAGAAGATCACCCAGGGGATCATATGAATGAACTGAATCTTAGTGAATACATTTTGGGATTTGTGTCAGCAGTTCCTAGAAATTACGTTTGCTGCACCAACAAAGGGCAAGGAAGCCATCCTATCCGTGTAAAAAAAAATCCCAGCAAAATACGCTGGTGATAAAGTGAACCATAAATTACACCACTAGTGCACAGAGAAATAACACTCGTTGGTGTACACCAAACGCTGCAGTGTGGACAATTATGACAAAAAGCAGCTAGTATCTTCAGTACAATGCATTTGGTAGCGTTGAAATTGAGCATTCAGACAGGTGGCCAAGCTGATAACTTCATGAAATCCTCCAGAAGGTTTTGGCAATCCTGTAGGCTCTGATTAGATGAATATATTTTGGTGTCATCTACAAAATGCTTTGCGGTATTGCTTACAAGCTGAGATTGCTCATTTACAAAAAGTAAGAAAGAGCAGCTGACCCAATATCGAACCTTAAAGAGCTGTGCTGAATACTGTAGTCCAATTCTTAGAACTGCCCACTGTCTCTGATTCCGTAAAAGGGATTCGATCTATTGGCTGATATGTCCTGTGATACCATAATGTTTTAACTTTAAAATTAGTCTCTGGTGTGCTACAATATCGACTGCCTCGGAAAAGTCGGAATAAATTATGTTTGTTTCAATCTTCTCATCATTATTGAATGTCCAGTCATTGAGACACTCAAGCAGTTGGGAAACAGATGAACACATTGACTGGAAACCATGTTGGTGGCATGACACAACATTGTTGTCTAGAAGATGTGGTAGAATTTCTTCTTGGATAAGCCTTTCTAAAACATTTACCACTTGTGAAGTTGGTGTTACTGGTCTACAGTTTTCTTTTTTCCAACAGAAACCCCTCTTGTGTAGTGAAGTAACCTTCCCATCCTTCCAGTCTTAAGGTATTTAATCGAACAAGAGTGTAAGTAGTGTGGCTTAATTTGAGGCCTCCACCAGTATGTTAACATGGATTCCATCAGGTCCGGAAGCTTTATTGCGATGTAAGTGAATTAACTTCTCTTCTTACTTTATTTTCAGTAGACACTCTATAACCTAAATGACAGTGAAATTGTGTGTTCTTCCCAGGTGCAGTGTGTGACAAATCATCTTCCAGGTTCGGACAGACACAATAAATTGATTTATTATGTCAGTTTTCTCCTTATCGTTGGTAACTGCAAGTCCATTATCGACTTGAGTGTCTACAGTCACAGAAGATTTAGAAAAACTTCTGGCCTAACTGTAGAATCGCTAAGAGTTTGATGCGGTGCTCTTAACTTCGGAATTCTCATTGGCCTTATTGAGAACTTGACAATACAGTAGTCTTGATGTGCTCTCTGTAAAAAGATCAATGGTCAAATCATTTCTCTTAAACTCATTCTCAGCGTTTTTTAGTTTCTTCTTAACTCTCTTACTAGAAATAAAGATACACAAAGATGGTTTTAAGGTACTGTCCCGGTTTCACCGTTATCGACGGTATATGTTTATCAATTATTCATTCGTAATATTTCTTTATAATGTTCTATTTTGTATCAAAGTCCCTTCCAGAAATTTCTCTCTGCCAGTCGACTTTTTAAACTCATCATTCAGGGACTAGTTATCCACTTTGAAAAATAAATACACTTTCCTTTGGACTGCTCCTACCCATGGTAAATAAGATGTTAACAGAATATCTATAGCCATACGGTCACTCTTGCAAAAAGAATTGGTTACTATAACTTCGGAGTTGGACACTCGTGAGTACAAGGAAATACATGCTAATAATACAGACTTCTTGTTAGCTTCAGCAAATTGCCGTGACACGCACATTACATATTCATACCATTTTGAAAACTTGACATCTCAGTATCTCAAGTGCTTTGAATTTCAACATCCGAGAGATATTGAGCCCATGAAATTAAATGCAATGACTCTGCAGTTTTTAGGTGAAAGCTTCCTGTTCTTACCAGAATACAGTTGGAAAATCTGATGAAGTCATAATTGCCTTTTGGAAGTCACAGAAAAATAAATAAAATAAACACTCACCAATAACGTTTATGAGCTTTCCTGAAAACATAACACATTAATAGCCATTTCTTTCCATAAATCAAACTTGTTAGGGTATATCTGGTCCAAATATAACATCTTGTGAAAGCTTGCAAATTGAAAAACCGCGGTAGAGCCAACGTATCATGGTAATTTCACTTCAGTATCTATGTTAACTGACGAAGTAAACATTTCATTTCCTGTAAAATCATGATTAGTTTACCAGGAGATGATGTTTTCTCAAATCCTGGACTCAGTTGTCAGATTCGATTAAGCATAAAGTCGCATAACAACTTTCAGCTATAGTACCTTTTGTGGTATTGGTAATTCCTCCCCCGCCAACCTACCTTCGGTCGGAAATGTGACAGAAAGTAAGGTCAAAAGTCGCCCAATTTATTGTGTAGGTCGTTGGTCACCTTAGTTAACGCCGTGGAACGCCTCAATACCACTCCCTCAACCACCCTTTCCAGGTCGCGAGTGCCAATATACCCATCCATAGCCCAAAATGCCATATTATGACCAGCTCAACCGAGCCCGCCATTTTACTGGACGGCTAAATAAGTGTGTAAATATTTACTGAAGTGACGCAAATTCAACGGCGCCGTACGTGGGACCGATTAAAACACAGAATGGTGAACAGATCAACGCATCTTAGCGCTTTTGGCCGATTTGAGAGAGGAAGGGTTAACTGAGAGCATCCATTAAAATGATTTTGTCACTGTTTCCTGATTTAAATATTTGATCATGCGTTAAATGTGCTTATTGCAAAGTTAGGCGCATTCTGCCACCAGATGTCGCACGTCCGCTGTGTCTTTTGGGGTTTTTTTGCTTTTTGTTTTTTTTGGGGGGGGGTGGGTGGGTTTTTTTCGGGCGGGGGAGTTTTTTGTTTGTTTTCTTTGTTCTTTTTTCGATTGTATTGCCCTATGATTTCACCGTCTTATTTAAAATAAGAAGTTTTATTCTCAATGTGCCCGACACCCAAATCGGGATGCCAGCACGGGAAAAAATATTCTGCGCGCAATAAAGGTCAGGTTATCAACATGATACAAGACAACATATAAATTGTTATAGTTAACTTTTTTTTCAGGATTAAGTGATTCGACGGATTTCTTCTGTGTGCTTTGTGCCCCAAGCACACGAAGGGAAATTGTTTATATGGACCATTCTATATGGTTTCTGCAACTACAGTGAAACCTGTCCATTGCTGACACCATTGGGACTGAGCAAAAGTGTCCACAATTGACAGGTGTCCACATTAGGCGGTGGCTGAACTTGTGCGACCTCTAGGTTAAATGAACATACACATTCGCATATATATATATATATATATATATATATATATATATATATATATATATATATATATATATATATATATATATATATATACACGGATCTATATATATATATTATTATATGTGTGTGTGTGTCTATGTATATGTAAGCATAACATATACATGTGCATGATAATTAACCCTTTAATTCATCGTAATAAAAACTGACACAAGGTTTAAATACACAGATGTATTACCAAAATAAAATAGAATAAAAAAATAAACAAAAAAACGTCAGAAGTTCACAAATGTGCGTGCACATCACTGTGATGCTTTTCAAATCTTGTACAGTCCAAGCTATAAAAATGTATATCACACAATAGTTAATATGTATTTGCATGGAATTTTTTGTTCAGGATTATGATTCATCAATTGAGTTTATTTTCTTTGATTGACTGACTAACCGTGATAACTATACTCAACTGATGAATTAGTCCGTTTTGATTGTTGATTAAGACCCAAATTTGTTAATACTTTCTTCACAGCCTACTCGGTTCGTTGACTGTCAAACTAAACCATGCAGTCAGTGGCCTGTTACTCAGATTTCAGTTGCCTGCGTTTGTCCAGGTATTATCATTGCATACACCTCTATAGCTGGCTATTGAAAGTTAAAAACAAGTGACTGCCATTTCTGTTTTATGTTGTGACCACATTAGGCAGGTTCTTTTTGCATTTGGGACTATAAAAAGCGTCCTTAAAATATTCGGGGACTATGGAAATCTGGCCACATTACAGAGGTATTCAGATTACGGAGGTGTCCGCAAGAACAGGTTTTGTTGTACAAGCACAGTGGTACTTGATAGAAATGTATGTTTGCTAAAAAAAAAAAAAGCTCCACAGCTAGTGTTGTAGAGTTAGTTCACGGTACATCGACATTTGGTGGAAATCGACTATAACGTTACAACACTGTAACACCCCAACAATGCAATGTAAAATGTAGAATGTTTCCACGCTCCTGTGTTATACGTCACTACCAGGAAACACTTTGAATGAAAACTGGAGGCGATATCTATCAGGGTAGCTCACACCAGGCCACACCTGGCAAACAACTATCATCAACACACTTTGACCCAGGCAACTTGTTGATGCCCTCTTATTCTTAACATACCTATATCATGTAGACATATTAGGTTTGTGTGTGCTGTTTGAAGCAACGGTTCCGTCTTCACATATAAATCAAATATTGTCGTTTATCACCAATGCAAAAAAAATGGCATTAAGCTGTGAACATGCGATGCTCATTGGGGGCATCTGTGTTTACAATACGTAATGACACTGCAATACTATTACTGTGCAAAAAAAGAAGAAATATAACAGATGCATACATAGCAAGGGCATTATGACATATATATGTTTAAATATTGTGTTTGCCAGCATACTGTAGGATACATATATGTATATATGTATACATATATATATACATATATATATATATATATATATATATATATATATATATATATATATATATATATATATATATATATATATATATATATATATACATATATATATATTGAATGAAAACTTGGTTTACCTTCTCTCTATAATGCCAGGAACCATTTCACTGACAATTATATGGATCCATTTTATCTCTCTTATAGCTTTTATACACCCACGTATATTGAATATATATATGTATATATATATATATATATATATATATATATATATATATATATATATATATATATATATATATATATGAAAACCCAGATACATAAACTCTGGCATAACGCCGAATCATAAACTGTACAAGGCCAACTGACAACAGTCGCAAGTAAAGCCGTGTCACTTATTGTTATGGTATCCTTGTAGCTTAAGTGTTTGTGGTATCTTCGATGGAGAAGTCATTTTTTTCTGTGTCA
The DNA here is from genome assembly GCA_964020975.1 of Hermodice carunculata. Taxonomy (NCBI): domain Eukaryota; kingdom Metazoa; phylum Annelida; class Polychaeta; order Eunicida; family Amphinomidae; genus Hermodice; species Hermodice carunculata. The sequence continues at coordinate 47,926,726 of OZ026620.1, read as the reverse complement.
ATCTGGTATGTTAGTTCCTTTGAATGCATCCAACTGTAGGTGTTATCGAACTGGAAGATATCTGAAGCAGTCAAAACGAATAATATGTTCATATAGAAGATTACTGAAGCACAGAAAACAAATACGACATAGATATGGAAATTATTTAAAGCAGACGAAATGTATACAATAGAGATATACAGAAGATATCTTAAGTATACAAAAAGAACACAATACAGAAAATATCTGAAGGAGACAAAACGAATACAATAAAGATATCGAAAATATCTGAAGCAGAAAAAACGAATACAATAGAAGTATGGAAGATATCTGAAGCAGAAAAAACGAATACAATAGAAGTATGGAAGATATATGAAGTAGACAAAAGGAATACAATAGAGATGGAAACGACACCGGAAGCAGAACAAAGGAATAAAATATCCATACAATAAAAAACTTGATCACATTACCCAGTCAACAATGTTCTTTCCTTACCTAAAGCGTGGCTTTGAAATTTTCTTTTGACGAAATGTCTGGGATATACTGAAGTGTTGTACAGCTACAGATATCCACCCATACATGTACATGTAATAATTAATAACAATGGGTTCTACATTACCCATATATAATTATTATAAAAGTGTCAGTACTAACAGGGATATATTTTACGCAAGTGTATATATATATATATATATATATATATATATATATATATATATATATATATATATATATATATATATATATATATATATATTAGTTTATCTGTTGTATTGGTTGCATCGTTTTATTCAAAGTTCGCCGAAGTAAGTTAGTTTAGTGTGCAGTGATAGTATTTCCAAAAGCGTGTCATTGTGTCTTTCACTACGTTCTCGTTATCTCAAACCGTATGAATGAAGAGTTTTGCTCTCGACCAGGTGGCCAATGACAGACGTTGCTGCAGAAGTGAAGCTTACATTGTCCTGGTTCTTCACATGTTACGCTACCCTCCTCAGGAATCACGTGGCTGTTTACCAATGTACTTGGAATAATTTCCCGATCGCCTGATTCTTTCTTTTGAAACAAACGTATCTTGATATCCATGCCCTTCGTCTTGAACATCCATCTGGAAAATAGAGTATTTGATCATCGAATGTCAGAATATTTTCTCGCAATGAAATAAAAGTTATAAAGGACATTTAAATATACAGCATAATTGTGAGCAAGTGGCACTTGCAGTGTAAATACCTCTCCTAATATAAGTGATCAAGTTTCATATTCCGCCATGCGCTTGCCTTAATGATAGATCCATGTGTGTAAATACTGTTGTCATACACCGGTGCATTCATATTAAAAATTCTTGACGTATGTACATTGCATTATTTCTGAATCTTAATGAATATCACCTGTCCAGGACAAGCCTCTACTTCGAGGTGTAGGCAGGTTCCTGAAAACTAGATGACATTGCAACATCATCTCTGAGCTGTTCAAAAGGCAAAGGACATTTTTTGCTCTTTAGTAACGCAAGATTTCATTCATTAGAAATATACTTTGTCCAAAATATTACAATTTATGGATCAACTGCAATGATATTCAAAATTATTTGTACGGTAACAGCAATACATCAATCTGCATAATCCTCGATTATAGCGAGAGTTTTGCTGACAGGAAGCACATCCGACTGAAAACAAAATGTATTTGATCGTGGTTTGCTACCGGGTATAATTGGAATACACTTCTCAAATTCCATACCTTATAATAGTGCCTCGTTCGAGAATCTGTATCTCCACTGTATGGCTGGCCCGTGACGCTACTGTGACGGTCGTTGTTTTTGCAGGGTCAAAGGTAAAACATTCCTCGCGATAATAAGATTTTGGAATTATTCCGCCCATTACAATCTACAAATAAAAAAAAAATGTGAGCTCGATTTGCAGATACAAACATGTTTTATTATTTGCACATGAGGAAGTTTGAAAATGTGAGACAGCAAAAGCGAATATGTATTCACGGAGCACCAAAACGTGTCCTATTTAGTTGATTGTAACAAACAGATGTAAAATGCAAAGACTTTTTATGAAGTTAATCGTAAAATAGCAAAACGTTTGACCAGTAATTTAAGAGAATGGGTTACAATTTTTCGCAGTGCATAATAAATGCTAATTCTTGAATGATCTGGTACCGCTTTTTTCATATTATGAAAACCGCAAACGCATGAATCAATAGAAAGCATCATGTTTGGCAGTGATGACCTAACGTCTCCAACCAGTCAGTAATAGCAGGGCGAATCATGTGACCCCTCTAAACATGTGGCACCCCCGGGTAATGCTACTATTTTCAGGCCCTTTCTGCATCACAACCGCATTTGTAAGGATCTAAAGTACATTATTGTTTGCTCAGTATCCGTGATGGCTCTGGTAAACAGGTCTCCCAGACCCCTTGCTCATAATACGAAAACGTACCTTAGATGTACAGCGTGGATCCCCGTCAGGGTCAGTGCACGTGCCGCCCCAATGAACAGGCAACTGATCAGCGTCGATATACTTTAGCACTTCTTCTTTCCAGTTACCTGAATAAAAGTGATTGTCGAAGTTCGAATACATAATAAACTCCCTGTAATTTGTAAAAGGGGAGACCTATTTATTTATTTATTTATATATTTGTTTGTTTGTTTGTTTGTTTGTTTGTTTGTTTGTTTGTTTGTTTATTTATTTATTTATTTATTTATTTACCTATCTATCTATATATCTATTGATTTCATTTTATTGCGAAATGAAGAGACTACCTCAAAACATAAACTAAATTGGAACTTCTGTTCCACTCTACCCTCGTCAACTTCATGGACCACGCTCCACCGTACCCCAACACCGGCGCATTACGGGAGGAATTTTTGGCTCTTTTTATTTCAGCCTAACAAGGAAAATATTTATATCAGACATAGAAGGCCCATGGTTGTGGCATAAGCTTGGCATATTATTTCGAAATAATAAGATGAAGAATGAAAAAAGTCCTCAAGAAAAAGAAATGAAAGTGTGAATTTTGCTCCACTGTGCCCGATCTCCCCTAGTCAACGCTAGCACCACTATTGGTGAAAAACACCATGTTTTGGGAAACATTACAGCAGAGAAATAAATCCATCAGTGACTGTAGCCGGTCCCCCAAATAAGTGAAATATTACAGAGAACAAAGTGAGATCAAAACGGTCAGGCTCCTGGTCTCTCTCAGTCGCACTCTGACCAGCTATGTTTTAATCGTGTATTCAAAAATTTCAAAGATACGGCAATTTGTTTGTCAACTTGTTTCGTCGGGTATTAAAAAAAAATTCAAAGCTACAACGATTTGTTTGTCAACTTGTTTAGTTTCATTGGTTACAGTGTACACAGATTCAATGAAAAGTGTTCGACCTACCTCCCAGCACTTTTATTTTACTTTTCGTATCTTCTGACATCAAAGGTTTGAACAGGTTGTAAAGAATTGGAAATATAGTCGGAGCTAAAAAAAAAATAACACAGGAAGTCAATACAACTCCTCCATGGGGGGATTTTTTGTTTTTGGTATATTTCCTGTTGCTTCCATTGGTATGGAAGTCATTTGTGCATTTTAACTTTGTCTGAAAGATCTTTCACAGACAAGAGACACCCAACATCTTGAACCATCACGCGTTTACTGCGCATAATAGAATATCCGAAAACTTCTGCATATCAATTTAGACTGTTATCGACTTTCAAAAGAACTTGATTTTGTTTGCATTGTTTTGCCAAAGAGGTACCTGAAAAGTAATTGTTGCTATAAGAAGCGTCAGACAAGCAGGTTAAAGCATCTCTGGCAGAGAAGTCTCGCGCCAAAGTAAATATTTCTTCGGTTTGGATCCAACATCAAAAATAGCCTGAGCTGGTAAAATACTCTTGATCTTTTTCAGTCACTTGATAGACTATGCCTGCATTATCCAGACCATTGAAAACTTCAAGATTATGTTCTAATATACACCTTTTCATGCAAGGAATGTGCGTTAGAAACGTATTCTTACCATTGATAACAAATGTGCGAAATAAGGTCTCGGGGTAATTTGATTCTACCATTGTTGACATTTCTTTTAGGCTGTCCATAGTCACTGTAAACACATGCAATGTTATTTTAGCTACAAAACAAAAATTATATACTTTCACAGGTTTAAAAAGGTAATGCTTGACACGTTTGTGGAAGAAAATCTTTGTGGGATCAGAAAATGTTTTCTTTAGTGGCGTGCATTCACCTTGACCAAACGTAAAATCAACGTAGAATTATTATCGATTTGAGGTTTACTTCAAAAATCATACTTTCAAAAACACTACTAGTATCTGCTTGGTGTAAACGAATTTGAATCTGAACGAATTAAATTTTCAGCACAGACAAGGTGTTTGGGTCAACATTATTCGAATGGAACTTTGCACCCTCTGGGGCTTGTCAAATGTGTATTATTTAAGTTGAAAATGTTTGTCATTTTTTAATGGCAAGTCCAGCATTTAACGAAATACGCATAAAGATTTGAAATAAGGTTGAAACAAGCATGAATCAATAGCAATGATTTGTATAGTTGGGAACATTTCATCAGTGCCAACCGGAATGCCAAAATGGGTCTACTGCTTCATGAGGCAGTGTCCGATCATGCAATCAGTAAATATATTAAATCGTACGTGCAAAAACATTCTATAAAAAGGCTCTTTGTCTTGCTGGATGTCCTGGGTGGACGGACATAAGATATATGCACTACTGAGTATATGAAACTACTTTTCATGGATACAATGTATATTGCATGAAACAATTTTTTGAGGAAAATTCTGTGTTTTATTTCATTTATAATGATTGTATCTGTGCTATGTTGGACGCATTGCGAGTATATCCCGGCCCGCTGATGCCGCCGTTGTAGAAAAAGTAGCTTTATCCAATTGCGTTGTGTTGTATTGCATTGTAGTGTATTGTACCTTCTGCTATAGTGATTGTGTATCGTGCAACCCGGGATTCAACCGAATACGGCGTCGAGCGTGCGCTACACTGGATACCCTCGTAATTACCGTGCGGTCCCGAATTTTATTTTGATTCGAAGATTCAACAAAGAATTGTCAAGCAAAGTATTGTTAGCACGTTCACAGGGGTTCGAATCGTGAAAAAATTATATATATATACATATATATATGTGAATATATATTTATATATACATATATATATATATATATATATATATATATATATATATATATATATATATATATATATATATATACATATATATATATATATATCGAAAACAGGGATCCTTTATCTCAACATATAATGTCGGGAATTCCTAGTCGCGAAAGCACAGACTCCAGTTTGTTGAGAACAGTTGAACTTGTTTGGTCAAGAAGCTGACAAATTTCAGGATACTTGGAATTATAACCCACGATCACCATCATGGTGATTGCAGAAAATACACCACTCATGTATTTCCTGCAGTCTCTCAGCTCCGAGTGATTTTGGCACAATAACCCTGTCAGATTTAAATAACAGCTTATCAACATAAGCAATTTCATAGTTATAATCTAACACGTAACAGTTGTCTCTGAAACTCGGCCAACTGTTGGTTACAACATCGCACAGTACACCAGCCGCTGCTCTAAAACTATTGCAGTTTTCAGGTGACATCAGCAAAATTCTAATCATATTTACATACAAAAGCCTATCATACAAGAGCTTTAGGATTCTCAGCCAAATATGCTTGTGAAAATACATCTGCCAGCAAAAGTTCCTTACCAGGCTTGCAAGTAACGTTCAGATCATATCTCTGCAAATGAGCCACCATAGCTAAACTCGTAGTGTTACATGGCATAGATTCTTTTGAAAGACTGAAACCAATGCATTATAGTTACTCTCAACCTTTATGCTTTGGCCATAGACATAATTATGAAACCTTTTGCAGCCGATCACGATGGCCAATAGCTCTTTCTCTAGTTGTAAGTATCCATAATGCTGAGAAGGAGTCAACGTATGGGAAGCCTATGCTATGGGGTGATTATCCTAAAGGATACAAGCAGCCAGTCCATCTTTACTGCTATCCGCTGAAAGAGTTACAGGTGAACGTACGTCATAGTACTTTATAACTGTTGTCGTTGTGAGTAACCTTTGAAGCTCTTCAAAGCTTGTAATCTGTGGTCCGTCCCATGCGAATGCTATGTCATCGGCATCCCTAAGACTTTCGTAATGGAGCAGAAACTTGGGACATGTGGGGTATAAACTTTGATAAATAAGACACCATTATGGAAAACCTGTGCACGTCTTGCCTGCATGAGGGCGCTAGCATTTGTAAGATTGCTCAGATACATTCTGGACTTTGCTTGACGCCATCAAGGAAAAGAATGTGGACTACATATTTCACCTCTGATTTGCCAACAAACGCTTCAAGTTTTGTGAATTTGATTGCATCCCCAATTTGAGTGGCTACCTCTTCAACTGTTACTGTTGGATGATGTTCTCAGTTACATCAATGCATATTCTGAGCTTGTGACCCTTTTGTACTGTCACCGTAGAGTTTACCCATGAAGTACACTTGCGCTGTTTTACAATAACGCCAAGCTATTCCATGAGGTGCAGCTCTGCTTTAACTTTGTCACACAATGTATATGGAATTCTTCTTGGTGGATGCCCAATGGGGACAGCATTTGGCTGCAGCTGAATTTTTTTATGCACCAGGCAACTGTCTTAAGCCATTACATAGATCAGGGTGGTCCTGTGTAAGGTTCACTATGTGAATGGGTTGTCTTTTTAGCAGTCCTAGAGTATCACATGCATCCTTTCGAAGTATAGGTAAAGCACTTATGTCCACTATTTGGAATGCAAGATTTGTAGATTTATTTCCTACTGTACATATGAGCTTTATCTGTCCCTCAGGCTCATTAGTGCGCTGAGAATATGTCTTTAACTGTACATTAGAGTGTTGCTGCGGGCATGTTTTTAGCGAGTGGAACAAGTCACGTGGTAAAATGTTCCATTGTGCAGCTGTGTCAAGCTGGAAGTTGATACACGTATTTTCCATTTTTACTTTTTGCACCCAGTCACTGGCTACTGCGCCGGTATTTGGGGTGATGACATCCGGGAACAAGTAGCTGTATGAAGTGCCTTGTTGATCAACCTTGACTTCAGACACAGGAGTCAGTCATGTTTTTGAATCTGTCTGCCTGCAGACAGCAGCAGATTGACTTCGCTTACGGCACTTCCCGAAGATGTATTTGTGTCTTTTTGCCCAGAACCACTTCCTAGTAGTCATTACCCTATTCCGCAGTCCGAACTCTTTACTCTCCATAAGCTAACCTGTCCCTGTCTAACCTATATACATATGGAAGTACTATTGTCCATATTGCACACGTTCCTCTGTAAAATTTTGACATAGGCTGTATTACCCTAAACAAATTAAAGGCTCTTCAGCGGGCTACTACTCAGAACATGTTTCGGAGCCTGTTACTCGTACATGTCTCTCTGAGTAACGGCTCCTTGTCTAAGCTAAATATTCAGCAAAGACAACCCACATAATAATGAATAAATATGAACGTGGCAAAAGATGAACTAGGGACATTATATTCAGTCCCAGTGATTGTAAAATAAACAGTTGCAGCTAGACCACCTGTACAAACCAAGGGAAATCCTAACAAGGACTGCAACAATGGACATCCTGCACCAGAAAGGTAAAACAAACTCCATGATGACACCTACTCCTCAGTTTGAAATTCTACAAACAATTAAGTTCTATTTGACTGCCAACCCTTCGTCAATGTCTCAACGTAATGTGTCAGGTTTGTGACATTTGAGAAAATACTGCCAATTTTGAGCAATTTTTTTAATATTGAGTAAATGTGCATTTAGGCATGTCAGAAAACACTGAAAGTCATTAGCATTTATGCCAAAAGCATATTATGAAAACAAATTTTTTTAACAGGATTTTAAGTACAATTAGGCAAACATGTAACTGTCGTAGGCCGCAGCTTGCTACCGATAGCCCCCCCCCCCCCCCGGCGGGAAGCCTAACAGAAAACATGTAAGCCTAAAATGTCTGAAAGTGAATATTAAAATAGAATGGTGCCAAAGTTTAAAGTTAAGTACCAAAACAGACAAGTCTAAAAACTGTAAATTATTGTAGCCAAACTTTCTAATTATCTTTCGATATTAATTTTATTTGCACACATATATAATATGGTACAGTTGAGAATAATGCAAAGGCATAAAATGGAGTGGTAGATTATGTAAAGTTAAAATGTCGATGTGAAGGTGTACATAAAACGTATTTCTTCTGCTGATAATCCAGGAATATCATATGTATACACCCTGGCACTCCTTAATTCTTTTAAAACATTTACATTTTTTATTGACAGCAAGCTCAGGGTCCTGTAAATGCTTTTACAGTGAACACTGTGGCGTCTTCAGCAACGTCTTTCACCTGTGTAGCACTGACCAAAATGGCTCTACACTTATCAATAGCATTCTTGACAGTAACGTCAGGATAATCTAAAAGCTTTTCCTGCGTGGTTCTACTGTGGATGCCACATACTATTCTGTCCCTGATAAGGCTATCGCACAGGTCCCTGAACTCATGGATTTTGGTTTTGAGCTTTAAGTTGGCATAGAAAAAGTCCATTTTTTCTGTTGCTGTTTAATTACTGGTGAAAAACAGGCATCTCACATGTGACTTTTTTGCGATTACTATTGCTCGAACTTTCTCTTGACATCATCACTATTTTCTTTTTCTGCCTCTGTAAGGTCAAAGGAGTTAAATGCCTGTTGATCATGTGGTCCTGCCACGTGCAAAAATGTAGCCACCTGCACTTTTTCTGTCTTTTATGTTACACTGGCACCCAATGCATACAGGCCAAGCTGCTGTTGCCACACTCTGTAATTATGTCTGTGTACCAACACAGACATATTATTTTTCAGGAATTCTTTTCTTTTCTTTTCGTTCTTTCTTTTTTTCTTTCTCCTGCTATGATAGTACTGCGATCACAGCAAGGCAAAGGCCATCTAGAATGTCAAGGTTGTCAAGGTCGAAGGTAATATCAAGGTCAAAGGTCAATTTAGGTCAAAATGTCATTTTAAAGGTCAAGGTTCACTTTAGATAGAGCTCGCCCAAGGTCAAACGTCATTTTAAGGTCAAAGGCTACTTTGCATGGTGGGTTTCTTCTAGCCATAACTTTTCAATTTTTATCTAATTTTGATCATGTCGGGCTCAAATTGTAGCCATTGGAACACTGCACATTTTTGAAACGTACATGCGACCTCCAAAGATCAAAGTTCAACGTCATTTAAACCTTTTAAAGTTTCATCTGGCCAAAACTCCGTCAATGTCCATGCAATTCTTATCATGTTGGACTCAAATTGTAGGTATTGCAACACTGCACATTTTTGTAAGAACATGTAACCTCTCAAGGTCATTTGGCCCTTTCAAAGTTTCATCTTGCCATGACTTGGTTAATTTTCATCTTATTTGGTTCATGCTGGGCTTAAATTGTGGGTATTGTAACACTATACATTTTTTCAATTTACATGTAACTTGTAAAGGTCAAACGTCAAGGTCATTTGGATTTTGAAATGTTCATCCATCTTAATGGAATTGAAGTATCAAAGGACAAAAGTTATTGCATTCAATATTTTGATCACCAATTTTCACGCAAAATGTAAAATTTTTACACCCCCCCCCCCCCCGGGTAAAAATTGCATGTGGAAGATAGGGTTTCATCCCTCCAGGGCGCCTACATATCCTTTTCGAGACCAAGTACCCCCCCCCCCCCTCCCGAGGGTTTGAGACTCATTTTGTCCCACTGCCCACGTTGTAGAAGTTTTCAGATTTATGGATGCAGGTTTACACGAACTTTTGACCGCATTTAATGTGCTCTCGGCACCGCTTTGTGGGAGGGAATCAAGATAGGCAGGCAACTCCAGATATACATGTGCTCTTGATGATGATAACGCACGAACTGGTCTAGCTTTATTCAGATTGGTCAATATTATACCTAGTATGGCAACTCGCCAATTGGTGGCAGCAATACATGGGAAATAAGCAAGCATCTGATGCACAGTGGCATGCATACATCATAATAAGTCTGCCATTCTAAGTCTTGTTTTCGTATGCGTTCAAGCATGACATCAGTTATGGAGTGACAAACAGGTGGAACAGCGCTGCATATTCAGTGTAGATGTACCCCATATATATATATATATATACATATATAATAGTGATCCCTGCGTACATCAACTACTTCATAAAAAACAATACTTTCGTACTTTAGATTTTTTTCTAAAGCAAGGAGAACCACGAGAACAAAAAGATATCACATTCCTTCCAAAGTCTGGTTGTTTTACAGTTTAAATTGTAAAGTGGATGTTTTTTTTTTCTTTAGAATAATATCATGAAGTTTTAAAGATGGAAAGGATGATGATGGTATTGTATACATGTTTTGTGCACTAGTCGTCTTTCTTGACCACCATACCATTTGCAAACACTCACTGGACTAAAATATTCTGGGAAACGTCAGTGGAACTTATGCTCAAGGAACAATCTCTTAGCGTATGGGGTATGTACTCTAATAATATCATAATGAAAATATACCTACACCAGCTGAATGTTCTATCAAGACACGTCTCACAGCGGAGACTTATTATATCATTGTATCTCCCTCAGCTTGGTTCCCACAGGAACCTTACTTTAGATGCCGGTGTGCATTATCACCTGGCCCTGAAATTTCCGATGAACAACCATATGTGATTTTTATATTCATTGAGATGAAGGGAACCAGAGCTCTCAGGTTTGTTTATTTATTGAAAATCAACAAATAAACAGGCAAGCAAGTGTAAAGATAATCCAATTATGTACAATTTCACATGGTATCATGCGCTCAGTAAATCACAAAGAGATCTCTACTATGACCTTGATGTTCTTTCGTTCAAGACTACCATTCAGTATTATACTGAACTTCAGCACACGAGATTAAGTATGCAGCTAGCTGTACATGATTATTCTTCTACGTGATATCTGTCTCCAGATGTCGACAGTGGCATTTACAAACCGCATCTGCCAACCTGTGTATAATATATGACTCCATACATAAACTTTTCAAAGCATAATAAACCACACATGATCAACACTAAAATGTATGCTACATAAAATCTTAAAATCACCTGATGTCCACAGCAATTTCCAAGAGAAACCATCCATGTCATTTATCTCAGTCAGTTGGTTCACTCTCTTTCCAATCTGCAATTATGCAGGCATTCACAGTAAAATAGCCTAGTGTTAAAATTCATGACTTCAAATCTATTTCAGTGAAAGACTACAGGCCATGCAATTATTGTAAACTTGTATTGTACATTTGTTTACTACGATGGAATTAGCATTATGACATAAAAGTCCTATAATATTCGCTGCATTATATTGTCCATAATTACTAAGGAATCAGCAAACATAGCAAGTCTCTAGTCGCGATCATGATCTACATATCGTAGTATAGCAACGTGACGATCACTACAGTAACGGCTTGAGTAGTACAACACACTCTCAAAACATTGGTGCAGATACCTTGTTTTATTTTGTTGCAAGTTTCTGGAGATATATTGACGAAAACACGATATTCGGCAGTGACAACCACACTAATCATACTTAGAAAAGCTCATGAATGTCTGTCAGGGTGACACCAATTACATTCCTCGTACAATGTCAGGGAGAGGGAAATTATAGGAAAAATATTCTGAGGAGATCCTAATGGAATGCTTTCTGCCTTACAGCCAGACTTCACAGCTTTGCCTCTTCAACAACACGTTTTTAAGTATATGGTATAATTCAATGTGCCGCAGTAGGTAAGAGTTGGACGAAGTTTTTCAATGCAAAGACCATGCTCATTCAGAGGCGTTTAATTTGTCACATTAAATATTCTGATTACCAGGCTGTGTCTGGGTGCTTGGGATCGATATGTATATATATATATATATATATATATATATATATATATATATATATATATATATCGAAAGAGATACTCTGTCTCTATGCCTAAAGTCATTTAATTAGCATAAATTATGCAAGTCGACAACTGAATGAAAGGACCTCCTAACTTTCCAACTAATTACCAAAGTGTTTGTGTGAATAGTCGCAACTACTTGAAAGGTACACAATGCATTCTAAGGTCATTTTTATACTAATCAGCCATTTTGATCTTAAAATCAAGATGGCCACTGATTACTGTCTTTTTGCAGGCATTTTGCGCAACGTTAGAACCGTTTGAGGATCACCTATATGAAAAACACCCATTTGTACCATTTGGGGTGGGGTGGGGGAACACTTTACTGGCACTGCATTTGTGATTAAATGTGATTTAAAGCTCAAAAGTGAGAGAAAATCCGAATTGCTTTGAAGTTTTTGAAGTTGATGGTTTGTAACCCACCCTGATGTGTATTCTCCATATTCCCTGATGTCAGAACTGAAACTTGATATGTCCCATTATCACAACTCATTAATAATTCTCATTTCTGATTCAATACCGCTATTTTGCCTCAATTAGCATAAATTATGCTGATAAGTGTCAAAAGAAACACATTCCAACATGTCAATAATTTAGCATCAAAGGTGTGATTAATTTGGAGTGGCTAATTTGAGGGTGTGAAATGCATTTGACATTAATATCCGAAAACAAAATGAATGCTGCCACCCTCATGAATTTGAATATTATAGTCTCCTCCTGTGCTTTTGCAGCAATCTGCATGCAACAGATTTCTTAACCCTGAATAAGTCTACAGCTGTATCCTTCCCTATCACTGCCTCGATTTCTCACTTCCGTCCATCTGAGGGACTGTGTATTCTAGCCACGCCATTTATGTGTAACCATTTCCCAGTAGCTTTTTTTATGTAAATGAATAAACATGATTTAATCATGCTCTGAACTGCGCGAGCCTCAACGAGTGTTTGCATAACACTGTTCAATACTGTTGAGTTTTCTTTGTTTTTTTGGTTTGTTGGTTTGTTTGTTTGTTTGTTTTTTTATTCTTTCACGAAATGTTTCTGCATATGTCTCAAAGCGTGATACCTTAGTTTAAATTAGACAAGGCCCATATGCTGGGAGTATTTGTAAATATTATGTAAAAGCATGTTGATAAACTAACCGTTTTGGATGATTTTTTTCCAGAATAAGTGCCGTAACAAGACTGTGATGTTATACAAACAGGGTGTAGTTGACCTCAAATTTAATATGACCTATATGCCCCAGTCTAAACCATCATACAATGCCAGTGCTAATTTCGATTTCATTTTTCCCGTGTATGCACCGAAATATAAACGTTGTTTGTCACTGACTTGTTTAATACGATGTTATATCACCTGTTCCATATCTTATTTATGATGTGAAAGGCAGTTGTGTGACATGTAATTAGTATTCATGAATTTATTTCATCTAGCTTTTATCTGACTTTTAAACCACAAGTCACCCCTATTGCATAATATTATGCAGCACCAGAAATATGTATAAGGAAATCAGGAATCCCAGGAGTTCCATGCCATCATGTAGGTTCCATATGAGTAAAGTGCAGATTTTCTTTTGCTTTGCACCATGAAAAAAAATTATCACCAATGCAATGCCAGAACTGGGTCTGCCGCCCCCAAATTAGAAATAATTGTTGTATAACACATCTACGTTATCCATGTCTAAAGCAGTGTATTCTGAGCAGCAAAATTAACATAAGACTCTGGCTACTCTGTCAATTGCCATTAAATAAATATATAAGTATATCATTATTAGTGGTGCATGGTACCCGAAGAAAACAAGTGCAGTGGCCATTTTGGTTTTAAAGGGTCAAAATGGCTGCCAATTGTCCAATTAATAACAAAAATGGATTTCTGGCCCTGAAATAAGTCAGTTGCAACTATTCACACCTTCCCTTCTGTGCCCAAACTAATAACGTATTTACTATTTTCCAGGTAAACTGTGCCTGGAGAAAAGGAAATATCCAGTGGCCACCTTGGTTTCAAAGGTCCAAATGGCCATCCATTTTGTCAAAATAACCCTAAAAAGGATTTGTGACCCTCAGTTAGCCATTTGCGACTTCTCGCACGTATCCTTCTGTTCTCTGAGTTAACATGTTATGTAATTCTATCTTTCGGGTGCCAATTAGCATAATATATTCTAATTAGATGAGTCTGAGCACAGGGATAAAGTGTCTCTTTGGAAGTTTTTTTTTTTTTTTTTTTTTTCATTTTGTACCAAGGAACACCTGTGCCAAGTGGGACCATGCACCATAAATAAATAATACAATGCAATGTACACTCTCGTAGCAATTCTATTATTGTACATTCTGATATAGCCAAATAAGCTTGATCTGGCAAAAATTACGATACATTGCGGTCTGTCGCAATTGATAAACACAAAATAGATGGCATCGTCCCTGGCATACAGTTGATGTTGGCCCAAGGTTGAAGGCAACACCAGTGCCATTGATCCAATTTAACGGTCATCCGATGTGAAAATAAAGTTGAAAATAACTCGGAAGTAGTGAATATTGTGTCTATTTCAATATTTGTTAAATTGTCCTCTCCATGTGTTTTTAATTACCTTTCCATTGTTCATATTTTACATGGAACTTGTTGCGTATTTACACACACTCCACACATCTAGTGTTGAAGGAATATGAGGTAAACTGAACAAATATGCCAGGTAGTGTCAATCTAATAAAAACAAGTAATGATTTCAAGGTTTAAAGTACATTATCAACGTTATTATTGCTACCAAATATTTTGAAACATAAGAAATATGAACATAAACTGTGATAGACCTAAATGAAATGCTATAAAGATATAAACAAAATTACCACTCACAAATGAAGATAGTGACTGAAGTGCAAAAAATGTACATAAATGTCTGACACTAGGCAAAAAGCCCAAAACCGAGAAAAAATGGAGGTATAGGAGAAATACATCCCCACACAGTGACCCCAGTTTGTTGACCCTTACCTTTTTGCCATTTTGCCTGCCTGCCTCTATTATAGTCTCCATCTGGTAGATCATATGTTTCATCATTTCCTCTTTCGTGACGCAACGTACAATTCCTGTGATAATGGCGAAATATGTAAAGCCAGACGGCACAAAGCTCTACCTTTTCACATGAAAATAGTATGAAAAAGATAGCGTGGAAAATGATTTCTGTAAGTCAAGCTATTAATTCATGTTCATTGTGGGGTGCCGGAGGGGGGGGGGGACGGGACGGGGGACATTTGGCTTTTAATTCAATGTAACTGAATATAAAAGAGCATCATCTGAATGAAAGAGAGAATCATGCTTCTCGATTATTCTTGTCTGGTAACTTTACGTCGCTGTTAAACATGACACTAGATGGCGCTGGTGCCGCCGTTATTTGTTGGATGCTGAGAGCACCATTGCACACCTCGTCTGCCTTGGAGAGTACAAGATGCACTATTCTAAGCCTTGCATGCATAGACATATACTGAACTTAGGCCTTTAGTCTCTTTGACTGCTTAATGTTGTCAGGTGTTTCATGTTTATACGATAAATCAAAAGAAAATCGTATATCTTCCAAATAAATAAGACAAGCATTATAAAATTTGAAGAAAGGTTGACCTTACAGGTGACTGTCCTGTTTCCCACCCGATCATACTTGATGGTAAGTGGTTAAAGGAACACCTAGTGATAAAAATGGAAAGAAAACAAAGCCTAAGCCATACGCTGTTGAAAACATGAGTAATACGTAAAGCGCTGTGAAAGTCTAGTTTAGGCCTGAATCTTGCTAGTTGTCGTCACAATTTATAATTCCACTCCTATAGGTCTTATTATTATGGCTTTTTAAAAAATTTTAGTTCAAGCCATGGTAAGTAAGATCATCTACTAAGGTTGCAAGCATTTGGCATATTACTGTAGACAAATTAGGCCTATACGTGTCACTTTCCACCATGCCTAGTTTCTTCAACCGCATTTCAAACAGATGCAGCTAATACATCCCTCAACAGCTGGAAAGAGCTGTGCGGCTAGTAGGAACTGGACAGTCTTTATCACAAGTGGCAAGAAATTTGCAAATTCCTGAGTTGCCTCTTGAAAGACATGTAAATGGTAAGGTGGAAAAGCATGGGAAGTCCTGCATGGATAGTCCTTATGTTCTGGGGACAGAAACCCAATTGGACCTAGCAGACCACATTCTTCTGTTAGAATCTAAAGGATATGGCCTTACAGTGTATGATGGCCGATCGTTGGCATATGAGTATTTTGAACTGAATAGGATAGATGCTAGTTTCTCTTCAACAACAAAACTGTTAGGGTTTGACTGGTGTGTGCCTTCAGACATAGGCATCGCAACAGTAGCATCAGAAAGCCTTTATCAAAAGAATCTTTATCACTCGAAAGAGCTCAGTCTATAAATAAAGTGCAAGTGAATGCATAGTTTGCTCTTTCAGAAATACTCTGGCTGAATATGGAATAAATGACGCCTCATGAGCGAAGTATAATTGCGCTGAGACAGGGTTGGCTTCTATACACAAGCCCCCCGATGTTGTGGCATCTAAAGGCAAACATAATGTACGTGGCGAATAGTGGGGGAAAGAAGTAACTGGAACCGTCATGGGTTGCTGAAACGCCGCAGGTGAATTTTTTCCAGCAATGATAATATTCGAAGGGAAACATCTAATCCCTGTTGGAGAAAGTGGCACCAGTTGGATCTCTTGTAACCCTCCATGACACTGACTATATGGACAAAACCTCGTTAGCTGGAACCATCGGTGGTTTGAGAGCATCTGGCGTCTATCCATAAAACAGCATTGCCATTCCATCCAATATGTTCACAGCATCACAGACAAACGACACAGATGCTATGTCTACCGATGACTCATCGGCAGAAGTGCCCACACAAAAACCGTCTGCAACCCACCTGCAAGTCCAGCCGCAGGTGAAAAGCCTACAGAAATCACATCTTTATCTTAAGTCTCTCTACAAAGTGTAGATAACCCAGTCGCAGACCTATGCGACCCTAAAACTGAGCTTATAGGCCGCCTAAATACATTTACAGATGAGACTAGTTGTATCACAGAGGACCATTCTGGGGCTGGTGAACCACGCCCTTGCCCATCTCATCTTGCTCTAGCGGCAATAGAGAGTTCTCTTACACGACAGTAGGAGACCCTGTTCACTGGGTGTGAGAAAAGGTATGACTGCACCACAGATGATGTGGGTTGCACATGGAACAAATCAAGGATGCCGCAGCTACCCGTCAAAGTGCTGTTTCTGCAACACCACAAGGTAAACCAAAAAGGGAATTTGTATTTTCCGAAATCCTCCCTGTCCCCCATAAAATGAGAAGCAAACAAAAAAAAGAAAAAACAGTCACACGTGTCCTTAATTCTATAGAAAACATCCAACCCTCTGGTAAAAAAAAATACATCGAACAAAAAAGAAGAAACATCGGGAAAAACAACGCACAAAACAGTCCCAGAAACGTGGTGAAGCAGCTGGTGGTACTACTGGTACTACTGGACCTAGCACCGGTTGCAGTGGAGAATAACTCCAATGAGATATAATTGCATTTATTGCGACGATAAACAGTTAACCACGCGCGGAAGACTGGATCCAGTGCCATGTGTGCACTAGCTGGTGCCATGAGGCTTGCACTGACGGACAGTGCCTTTGTCTATGAGTTGTGTCGCAGTTAGGGAGTAGCCTCCTTGTAGAACCATTAAACATGTTCAGCTAGGACAATCATATTGATGCCAACTTTTTCGTTTCTATATTAAAGTTAGTATTCGGCAATGCAGACATAGCAATGTAACAGTTATGAAGTAAAGCCTACATCTCGGCTTTATCCCTTGTTTCTTAGACATTTTAGTCCATATTGATTGTCCCGTTCCCCTCCAAGAATCTGTCCCGTCCCCTAGCCCCTCCCAGACTTAGCGGGAAAAAGGGGAAATGGTTCATTTTTGTAAATGATTTCTTGTTAAAGACAACGATTTTATATACAAAATATACTTGCATAACTTGACGCTGCGTCAAACCTGAAACCTAAAAATTGCAGTTAATGGCTTAAGTGCTCCGTCCACCCCCATCCCCTACCCTATTGAGCAAATGGTTATATATACTCTGAAAAGTTTGAAAAAGAAATCAGTCGAGTCTACAATGATTAGGTGCGCCATCGTACGAGGACAAAAAGATCTTGCACCGAATGACAAACAGTTTTTTAGAAGTGTGTAAGACCATCCACTTTATGCCATATCCAATAATCGCATGTATCTGTCATGGTAGCATATTCTTGGAACAACATTTTAATTAACCACGAACCAACCATACTCTAAATTTGTATCCTTTATTTTGTGAGAGGACACGAAAACTGTATATTGGTTGGGTACAAAAATAAAATGTTCTCAGTGCCAGCAAATATACAAATAAGTTGCTGAAACTTAACACCATACCTTTCATGTCAAAATTTAAAGCCACGCTTATTATGATCGGGCGTCCTTCTTTGTCAAATCCGAAGTGTGACCCAGGCCAATATTTTGCAAGCACTTCTGGGGGGTCGTAGTCTTCCAGTATTGTGTCAACTCCCCACTTTTTTCGCCATGCTACATGCTGTAAAAAGAGAATGACCCAAACAACTTAGTCTGTTTCATGGCAAATGATCCCGTCACGACCTCGCTTTTTAATAGGCCACTAACTAAGGCTACGTTATGCCGGAAACTCATAATTATAATGAACGGTCATGGTATCTGCATCTTATGACTGACAAGCGAGCATGCCGCAGTTTATATGTCCCATTTCACAGGGCTCGGTTATTTCGCGCCGAATAATACCTCGTAAAAGTGCATAAATTCTGAAATCCCTATCCCAAAGAATATAATAACAATAATAAAATCATGTTAGATTAAACCTGAGACTGCACATTTTCTATGTTTCTGTTATTTTCCTTTCATTTTGAGCACTAATTTGCCATTTCTATTTTATGTGATTTCATTGTACATTTTTTATTCATTTGTTTATTTACTTTTATTTACTTATTTATTTATTTATTTATTTATTTATTTATTTATTTATTTATTTATTTATTTATTTATTTATTTATTTATTTATTCATTTATCATTTTATATTATTTAATCACAGCGTTGTCTTACATACAGCAACACTCTGAAAAAATGCTTATTTACTTTCTCAATCTCTACATTATCGAAACAACACATGACATGAATGTCTAATTTAATAATTAATGTAATTTTTCTGACCATACAAACCTCTCGCAACATTTTCTCTGCTTTGGCGATGTCAAATTTGCGAGCTGAAAAGGGAGCCAATGAAGCATCAATGATAATCCATTATTTGAAATATTTTTTTTCTAATTAGAATGACTCATTGAATAGGTCTTATCAGAGTGGCGATACGCGTAAATTTCCATATAAATATATATATATATATATATATATATATATATATATATATATATATATATATACATACATACATATATATATATATATACATATATATATATATATATATATATATATATATATATATATATATATATATATATATATATATATATATATATATATATATATATATATATATATGAAACACAAGTGCCTCCGGCTGTGCCCAGGTAACAAATTCAACTGACGTCAAAAGAGGTAATGTGAAAAAAGGGATAGAAAATCCATCATAAGCATGTTTAAACAAATGTCCAAGCAAACTAAGGCCTAACAAAAATATGTGTGGTTCAGGTGACCCAACCGACCCTACTGAAAAGGCCGGACCCCGAAGAAATTTAATGACACACACATACAAGGCGCCGTTTCGCAATATATATTCTGATGAAAACTGAATTTATCGAGAAAGTGGCCGTCTTGTGCCGGTATTTTGCAACAACGTCAACTCAAACCCAGCATCTAACTTCAATTTGTCTGGGGGGCATACACTGTAGACCCAATTGCAATTAAAATTTCCCGAACGATTGGGATCTTAAAAATATTACGTCACTATCTCCCCAAATACACTTTATTGTTAATTTATAATTCTCTGTTTTTGCCGCATGTCAACTATAGAATACTTGCATGGGGTTATGCTGGTGACCGCATCTTCAAATTACAAAAATCGGCCATTCGTTTGATATGCTACGCACGTTATAACGCACATACAGACCCATTATTTAAAGAACTAAAAACTCTTGATGTCCCTGATTTATACAAACATAAGTCATTGAAATTTTTCTATCGATACACTAAAAACGAATTGCCTGCTTATTTCAATAATACATTCGCAATCTTACTGGTTACTCATGATTATCCTACCAGGCATCGTTATATTCCCCGCTATGCTACCCCCCAACATATATCTACTGAAAAGTGCGTTCATTATTCTATTCGCAAATTGCTTCTTGATACTCCTGCAAATATTACGGAAAAAATACATACACACTCTTACAATGGTTTCTCTTAATATGTTAAAAGATTCTACATAGACCAATACTCTGAAACCTGTACTATTCCAAATTGCTTTGTTTGTAACGAGGATTTATGAAGTATATTTGTATGTAATTATGTTATCTATGTCTCAGTCAGTTCAACTGACCTAACACACATGTGGTCCTTTGTTCTAAAGCAAGGTATTAACTTACCAAGTAAATTTATTTAGGTGACCCATGCGAGACTGGATGTTTTCATCCTTAGCTGGGTCATCCTGACTATCTGTTTTCTGTGGTAATAATGTACTATTTCTCCAATT
Source organism: Hermodice carunculata (assembly GCA_964020975.1). NCBI lineage: Eukaryota > Metazoa > Annelida > Polychaeta > Eunicida > Amphinomidae > Hermodice > Hermodice carunculata. The sequence continues at coordinate 47,906,027 of OZ026620.1, read as the reverse complement.
TTTTGTTCTGCATTTGTTTATATATATTACTGTCATTATTACCTAACAATTGAAATGTACTGAATTTATTGTCGAATAAAAAAATCTGAATCTGAATCTGAATAGTGGCATAGCCATAATTTTGTTCCGTGATGACTATCGTAATATTTTGTTAAGTCCCAGGTGTCGGTCCTCCAACTTACCGGGGCAAACGGTGATTTAAATATTTTTTTTCAATATGACTTACTATCTTAACTGTTATCTACTTGCTCGGTCGTGTCTTAAGCAGTTAACATCCTTGGTTATGAATCAAAATGCAACACGATGCCCTGGCAAATCATGCACGTGTTGGTGAGTGCCATTTTGAACATGGCGAAATGCATCGCGGGACAGTTGCACAAAAGTACATTTGATTTCGATATCCAAGTGAATGAAGGCTACATGTTTTCACCACTGTTTGCAATGTGCATGGATGAAAATGAACGAGGTGGACTGAGCATAATCAATCTCATGTGATCTCAAAATGCTTGGCAAGTGGTCTTACACTATTTGTTGATGATAATAAATAATTGTCGAATGAATGTAATGTACAATATACAATGGACTTTTCCAGTGTGAGCATTATCTAAAAATGCAAATACAATGCCTTGAAGTTACCAGCTGTGGGCGGTGGTGGACCCCAGAATAGGGATATTGTATCTGACGCTAAAGTCGTCCTCGGCTGTAAATTAAGTAGCAGAACTGGACAGAGGGGCCAGGACGCCTGCTGGGTCTAAGTTGGAGCTTAGCGGAGAAGGTTGCCCAAATTGTGGATACAGGTCCAAAGCTACCGATGGGTATTTATATAATTGGTAAAGAGGGGTTTCATTCAAGTCAACATGCCCTGTTAATTATAACCAGTTGTTTTTTACACATTAATTTAAAGCTTGGATCTACTGCCCACCAGTCGGCAATTAAGCCATATATGGTACAGCCATATGGCTATTTGACCGCTTGAAACCTGGCTATAACCAGTAACTGGGCAGACCTTAAAGCTGTGTTGATAAACAATATGCACATAGCTACTCCATTGAAGAATGTGAGGACATGTACAATAAGAACACTGTTGGTTTGTTGTAAATTTTTTTGGAAAACTTCTATTAACATGTGTTATCTGTATGTAAGGCCAACAAACATTGCTATAATATGTCTAACCCCCAACATGTTTTAAACTTGTTGGATTCTTCCAAACTTCCTGGAAGGAGTGTTTCAGATGCAAGATACAATTTAGTTCCTGTAATCAGATCTGTATAATGTTCCTATGCTCATTGACATTGCTAACAGATGACCACACGACAGGGACGATATGCAGAAATGGAGGCAAAGGGTGAACCAGGGGTGTAATAGGGTGGGCAGAAAATTTCATAAATATACAATTGAGTCCATTTTCTTGGGATAAGACAAGTGATAATTGTCTTTTTTTTTAAAGGTCCACCCCAGAGGAGGGAACCTTTGCTGTTTCCAGGTTGTCCGTCCCTCCGGATGTATGTACGCATGTGAGCATTCTCATTACTGCGATCTCGACAGAATGCCTGCATGTATTTTGCTCAAATTTGGCAATATGCTCACCTTACCTGGAATGATTAGCTGATAAGATTTTGGCGTCACCATGACCTAATTTAATTAAATGGCAGCCTAATTACATGCTCCTTTCTACTCGTTACCGCAATATCTCCAGAATGCTCCAATATTTTGCTCAAATGTGGCAGTATGCTTATTTAGCATGCCAAGATGAACCGATTAAATTTTGGTGTGACCATGACCTAATTTGAGAAAATGGTAGCCTAATTACATGCTCGTTAGGGCTCGTTACCGCAATATCTCCAGAATGCTCCAAAGTATTTTGATCAAATTTTGCAGTATGCTTATTTAGTATGCCAAGATAAACTGATTAGATTTTGGTGTCACCGTGACCTAATTTGAGAAAATTGTTGATCCTTCAGTCAAGGCTTGCGTTGAAGGTATGTCTAGGTTCATTTAGAATAAGTGTCGTGCAGTATTCTAAATTAGAAATTTTCTCTGAACCATGAAAATTGTGCTATGATTGCATTATGGATGAATGCGTACGGTAATTTCAATGTAATGGGTTTTTTGTTTGGGGCACCTTCCACACTCCCTGGTCCTAGTCCTTCTGGTCGGCTTGACACAAGAAGGCCACTGTCCTCAATCAGAATTTGAACACCGAGTAAAAAGTGTGGGCCGGTAACCGACTGAGCAAACCAGACATGATGCCAGATTGTGTACCCAAGCCATTGAGAGGATGGTATCCTAACCCAGCAAACTTGCAATATATATGGGACAATTGGGGAGAACTTACTCGACATAGCTAAATAAGCTTGGTGTCAAAAGTAACTGGCGTTTGTCTATCACATGCTTGTCTGAAACACATGGTTGTTTATCACAACAAGCACATTTTATTTTACACCGTGGGGTTGCCTTGGCTTACAGACTACAGAACTGTAGTCTTTTACCCAGAGATAACAGGTTCTAGTGGGGCAATACTACTGTAATGTTTTAAAATCCCCAAAATGAACTTGAAGCTTCATACGGGTTCCTAGTGGTCCCACAGACAACAGAGGTAGGGCCAGTGTCTTGATTCAGGGGCACGTGGCTACCTTGGATTACCCGCCATAAATGTTTATCAGCATAGCTTGGGTTTCTCTCAGCTTGCCAACGGGATACCGGATGTGCAAAATGTAAATCCCTTTCTCAACATCTGTACAAACAACGGCATCCATTGTCATCTGTGATATTATGATTGGGCTTAGATTTGGAAAAAGCAACTCCAATAACATCCATAAGTCACCCAAATGGTAAGTTTTACTCATATATGTATTTGTGACTGAAACAAAGAAGACTTATCTGAAAACGTAGTGGAGCTCTGCATAGCAACACAGCTTAGATATTATGCATACTGACTTCTATTGCGTGCTTTCATACCCAGCCTCTGGCCTTTAAACGACAAAAATGTATGCCACAGCTTCCTCTGTGACTCACCAGGCAATGCCAAAACCACCGACCAAAACCTTAAGCATTTTATAATGGAATACGTTGAGCAAAACCAATCAGGGAAACACTGTTTTTGAGTACCATCCGAGTCGTCAGTCCTAGTCACCACACGACCTGAGTCACGACGAAACTACCAAAGTCAGAGATGCATGTGGTGTGCATCAGCCAAAAAGAGTGTGCACGTGGTGACCAGGACTGACGACATGGACTTTATCGGTATTCTTTGGGCTACTTGAATGGTATCAAGAAAACACTTTTTTCAACTGTGATTTTATAAAAACTAACATTAATTCATAAAACCAATTTTACTGAAGAGCAAACGAAGACCTATGCTTCCAGTAAAAATTTTTTGACAACAGCCAAAGTATCTAAGTCACACAAACAAACCAAAAGAGCACAAAATCGCGCCACAGTTGGATCACGGGAACAGCGCATGCTTGAAAAAGTCTTTTAAAACTGAAAAATTAGCTGTGTTTTATGCACAGCATGCAGTCCCCTTGCTCACTCCCAAATAGTTCGATGGAGAGGCATTTAATTAGTGACCAGAGTACCAGATAACATGCCTGTTGTTTTGTTTTGTCTATCATATGAGTATAGTGGGCATACAACTGTTCTTATCAGCATAACATGTATAATGAACTTATTATGGAATATATGAAAGTTTAATCAGGACCACCCCCACCCCATTGTACCAGAGCATATTTTTCATCTAACATGCTGCCAGTCTCCCTTAAACTCTAAACTCTTCCATACAATGACAGTCGCATGCTGTTGAATATTGATACAGTGATTGAAATCTTTGTGTGGGCTATGGGTATGGTGACATTGGCATTGAAAACGGCACCGAATGAGACAACGGAAAGAGAGTTTGCTGCTGTTGTTGAAGCCGTCTGTGAACGACGTGAATTTGGAAAGTAATACTACAATTACAGAAAAACATGGGTTTGACAACCGAACAGAAGCTGCTGCCCTCAAAATGGTGCATCTGGCGACACAGTCAGTATTTTGATTATTTTCAACGCGATACGGCCTTAATACAGAAAAAGAGAGTACGACATTATCTGTTACATTGGATGTTTGTTTTTCGGTTTGCATTTTTTTCTGTATTTGTTTTTGATTGAGCAAGTTATATATCTTATTCGTACCGTCATTTCCACCAGTGAATACCTGATTATCATTTAAGATAATCTCCAACATGTGTGATAAGCCATCTATTTCAAGCAAATGTTTGACCCCTGTTATACTTTTTCCAGGTCTTGACGTACAAGTAACTGGGATTAATCCGGCCCTTATCGTACACATAACAGGCCTACTTGCATAATTTATATATGTCCATCGCACCTACATTGAAAAAATATGTTCTCTCTGAATTTCAAAGGATTTCCTTGTCAAGAAATAAGCCTGTAATAAGATATCTTATCTACAGGTAATAATAAAACCTGATTTATAAATAAACCGTACTTCTAGACACACCAAACTTTGAACTTCTTCAACGAATTCATGTCAATTGGTCTGATCACACTTTTTATAGTAAGCAGGCTAAACCATAAAAGCGGGCAGTTTTGCGTTGGATTACAGCGAACATGCTTGTTGTGCTGATGACGCGTCAATGTTTCTTCCAGAAAGTGTGCTTCACAGGCAAATAAATGTTGCTTACTTAACAACAAAACTTTTTTTTCTACTCTACTTGAATCTACCAATGCTGGCCATGTTTTCCAGACGATAACATATGCCGAAAAGTACAGAATAAAGCTTGCGTCCAAGCCTCCTTCATTAATTTCTCACATAAACAATATTTGGTCCTTTCAAGATAAAGCACACCATTGCTGCCTTGTTGTGGCGATCAAACTGAATTGTTTGTTGAATTACACCGCCATATAGGTGTTAAATTCATGTAGCATAATTCAGTGGGTGGGATTGAATTTCTGTGCATAGATTGACCACAAGATGCAATGTTTCATGTTATGAAGTAATTTCCTATTTTACCCTGTTTCACGTGTATGCAGGTTACGTTTCATGGTTCTCTTCACAAGAAAAAATTGTCCCTGCACATGTTTGCCAATTATTTTCATTGGCTCACACATTACTTTCTTTATCTATATATCAAGCACTTAAAAAAGAAAAATTGTGTACAATGTAAATTTCGTATTCCGACTTTCAAGTTTATAACATGATGGACCAAGGTGAAATAGTCCCCACAAAACGCACGATGGCATAGATAATTACATTACGCCTGCGATGGGTACACACACACACACACACACACACACACACATATGCATATTTTATATATATATATATATATATATATATGTATATATATATATATATATATATATATATGTGTGTGTGTGTGTGTGTGTGTGTGTGTGTGTGTGTGTGTGTGTGTGTGAGTGTGTGTGTATGCGTGTTACGGATGCAGATGTCCCAGACTGTGTAGACATAGACATAGACACGTTTTATTCATATTTAATCGGTTAAACCAGAAACACTGGCCACAGGCTAGTAATACCGGGTTCTGCTATAGACATAAACAGCACTCAGTATGAATAAAATAAAAATTAAACTTCACATCAGCAGAATACGTTGTCTGAAGGAAACAAACCCTACATAACTTACGTTTGTCCATTGAATCAGACACATACACATTTGAGGCATGATATAACTGTCCATGGGGTCAGGGACTCTGTGACCTGGTTCAACGAGTCGAAACTGACATCATATGGCCTCCAGCATTCTGGCTGTTTACTATACAAATTCCAGATGGCTGTTAAGTAGTGATGATCATTGCTCTTACCTCTCAGCCATTTTAGCAAATAGTGGTCATCGTGGTCGGGCTTAATAACATCTTGAACACGTCCCCGAAACTGTAAAACGAAAATTGCGATAATGATGTGAGGCCGTGAATATAGTGTATTTCACTTCCAATCAGTAAACACATGAGAACCGCAGTAGCCTTAAAGCAGATCCAAAATCTGTTCATCTTTAACTTGATGGATGTTCTGTGAAAAGTACTGCCTTTGAAGCAGATACTGTTTCTTTAATGTATACTTATTTCTTTGTTTTTTTAAAGTTCGGGACAGGTGTTTGTTTTGCAGGTAAATACTGTATTGACATGATGTAGATTTAGTCAGGGCCCAGTGATACAAACATTATTGTCGCCAGCAAAAGAATTACATGTAAGACCTACATTAAGTTTTAAACTGTAAATTTAGTTGCCCAGATTATTATATTTCGAAAGCTATGCAACACTATTACACCTCGAATCGTACTGATATTGCAGCAATCAAAATACTAGAAAATTAATTTTCCAAAGAATTTGTGTAGGGTGTCAAATGCGTGTCATCTCCACGTATACATGATTAGGGAGCGTATCGATAACGTAATTCCGGAATTTTTATAACATTTGATGAACAAATTGCTCATATTCTCTAAGATCCTGTTTGGAGACAATATGCTGCTCATAGTGCATCAGATTAGAAATACAAAGACGTTTACTGAACTCATCCTACAGGAACCCCATGCACCTATTCCGGTACTTTTGGAATGTTTCCATTCAAGTTTAAGAAAACTGAATCTACATACCTCATGCAGTGTTTGGATCTGTTTCGGCTTCAACCCTGCTTCTGGAGAGTCAGCCATTCTGTTTGTTTCTACCAGCAACTGGCCTGCCGTCTAGACTGGAATAAAGTTTTGACCTGAGATCTAATATTTAAATATTCTGGGCTCGAAATGCTTGAGTGCATTTCTTTTCATAGACACCACAGAAGCGTGTCCATAAAGAGTAAACAGGTAACAAGCTGGAACATTTAACCCTTTCTAGATTAAAATGAAACGCGGTCAACTGTCCCCGGTGCGGCTACCAATGCCGGCCAAGGAAAGCTGTTGGCCTGGGGCATGCTATCCTGATGTATAGGATGTACAGTTCTCACCAAAACTCAGCCTCAATCGGTTTTCTACATATACTACCTAGCCGAACCAATAATGGTTAAAAATGGATATCAGTCAAGAGTGCTATCGTGTGGTGTTCCATTCAACTCCAGTTGAGATCTCAACCAACCCTTCCTTTGTTTAAAAACTGGTATCATAGGTCCTATCCCCTTCCTTCAGCTCATTTATCCTGATTTTAATATCAAAAATGTATCCCAGCCGGTTGAGGCTGACTTTTACATACATATATGTCAATGTGTACCTTTCTTAAATGTACAGGATTATTGTGTTTTACCATGGTAATGTGATGTATATAGGCCATTTATGTCAATTGTTTACTTGACTGCATAATTATGTTTTACCAGAGTTTATAAGTGTTTGTATAACAAAACTATTTTAATTATTGTTCTCTTTTTTATTTAATCATTCTATGTCATGCCATTTATTTTGTTTTACCATGTATCATCCAGAGCCTGACAGAAGACCAGTACTGCCACACTAAGCCAGTGGCCCTGGTAAAAGAATAAAGAAATCAATCAGACGACTATATATCTTTGTTCTGCCCTGATTCAACCGCCAGTCAATAGAGGTTGCAAAAAAAATGCAAAACAAAACCAGTCGTTTCACTCTTAGTCGTCACCTGAAGATTGATATCGTAACACATGAATTTGGTTTAACATATTCTATTCCATCATAATACAAATGTACAATTGTCCCGTGTATATACAATATTTGTCATGGAACACAATTGGAAAGAAGTGCTAAGCCCTATGTTAACCCCTCTTACAGAAAGTAGACAAGAAGATAAGAGAGACAAGATGTCACATAGCCCGGCACATGCCTCCATGACATGAATTGTAATCTAACCGTTTAATTGAAATGTAGCATTGCGCCAGGCCAACAGGTTTACTAAGGAAGACACCACAGTTTCAACGAGACGGACAGAATGGCTCGCTATGGGCGTCATCGTATGATTCCACCGACGCGACGAAGCTAATAACCATGCGGCGACAGATGGCGTCCCAAGACGGCTGTAAATGAGAATCTTTCAAAATGTATGGCGGCGCTAAGCTTTATAAATGCAACTCATGTTGCAGCACCGCACTGGAAGCGTTTGGTTTTCACAATGTCATCTTGAACTGCCGGTAAGATGATTTTGTTGTCTTAGAATGTACAATTTGGTGATCCAAAACAAAACTGTTTCTGAAGTAACGGGGCAAAATAAGAAATGGTTATATGTAAGCTATCTCGTTTGATAGTATAAAATGGACAAACCAATGGTGTGTAAATGGGCTTTCAGCTGGCTGCTGACCATCTGGAGTCTTGCATCAATAACAGAGTACCTATTGCCAAGATAGTATAATTTAGTCTCTCTAATAGAGCCGAGGACTTTCGAATATATTTGTTCCTGGAAGTGAGGAAGCTAAAATTTTGAATGTTGAGTGGGAGCTGGTTCCAAAGTGTTGGCGTGCTGGGGAAGAAATTATTGTTAAATAAGTCTGTTCTGCCTCTAAAATTAGGAAAGTTACAAGCTTGCTTTGTATTATATTTATCTTCATTTTGGTTAGAATGAATGATTTCATATATAGGTATTCTGGAGTTAAATTATGGGTAATTTTATACATGTGAATTAAATCGTTCATTTCTCTACGTTTAGCCAAAGTTGGAGACCCGTTTCTTCACATAATTTGTCGTTTGTGGTGGTTAGCATCGCACCAGAAATAACACGAGCAGCAGTCACCCAAACACTTTCTAATTTTCGTGAGTCGAATGAATGATTTGTAGGATTTGTAGGGTTCCTCTGTCCAGTTGGTACTGTAAACTTTTCATGATATTAAGTTTAGAAGTTTTTGCAATGAAAAGAGCTACATGATCGTTCCATTGGAGGTCAGATCGCAGTATTATTCCCAGGTTTTTATGTGGATCATGTTGCAATTAGTGATTTTGGAACGTTAAGGGAGGATGATCGACTTGATTTACCTTGCGAGATACTAACATGGCACCCGTTTTCAGGGCATTAAATAATACCAACCAACCCATGGACCAAGAATCAACAGATACCACGTCCTCATTTAACGTATCAGTGGTTGGGTAGGGATTCTGAACAGTAAGATATAAAGGTGTATCATCAGCAAACAGTTTGATTTCAAAGTGAGCAATATCAACGATATCATTAATAAATATAAAAAAATGGCAAAGTGCCAGTACAGAACCACGAGGGACGACAGCGTTATTAGTACCCCAATGGCTTCATCATTTATAACAACTCTTTGCTGACGATTAGAAACATAATGTTCAAACAATTTAAGCTGGGAGTGTGATATTCCGTTAAGCTCCAATTTAAATAACGAATCTTGGTGCCAAACTCGGCCAAACGCTTTGCCGATGTCCCAAAAGACTATTAGAACCTCGATCATTTTGGAGATCAACAGCAAGAGAAATTTCATCATACAGGGATAGAAGTTGGTAGCAGTTGAATCTCCGGGCATGAACCCGGACTGTTTAGAAGACGAAAGTACATTATTTCTTAAGAAATTAAACACAAATTTGAAATTGTGGGAATCAATCAGTAATATTAGAAATTGAAAAAACTAATGTTAGTTTCAGGTTTTCTTAATTAGTCTTACTGCATTATTTTATTGACAATAGGCCTATATGCAATAATTCTTTTCAACATAATGATCAGTGATCATGTTGAGGACTTAAAATATCTTTCACATAGATACAACATATTCCAATGCCATGGATGAATAAGCCAATGTCCAACTTGAATATGTAAGTGCATTGGATGAATAAGCAACGACACTACGTGATTATGTAGCCTAAGTACCGTTCTGTACTGTGTAGGCCTAAGTACCATTTTGTACGATTTGCATTTCCTTATTGGTCCGATCCACTGGCTTATTCGTCTCTGTTCTTGGACTAATCGGGAGGTAAAGTAAAATTCCTGCTTTGTAGAATGTGCCGACGACCCGTCACAACACTCATGAGTGTGTATTGAGGAGTAGCGACGGGAACGTGGTGCAGACTGGATTTGATAAAAGCGCCAGAGAATGAATACCGCCGTCTTCAAATCTATGACGTCATCACTTTCTTAGCATATGCTGCATGATCCAGGTCACAGGCATATGAAAATATCTGGGCTCCCGGGCAATGATGTAGACTTGCACAAGTCCCTGGTGCATGTCCCTATTTTCCCATCCCGCGGTCCCACCCAGAAGTGCGATACATTTTCCCCTCCACAAAGTTAACTGAATAATATTAATATTATGCCAACTACACGGTGTTATTAAGTAGGTCCTATTATTATTATTTTTTTTAACTGGTCGACACTGCCGCCGTGTCGGTTTCAACAGTAGCAGCTATTGAGTCCCGGTCAGTTCTAATCCCATTATCATTGCGAGTGGAAATTGGCCTGCGATGAATGCATGGCTAGTCACTGGCCACTCAAGCGAGACAAAGCGGACCGTCTACCTCCGGCTGCCGACACCAGGGACTTGTCAAACTTGCACAAGCCCACTCTGGACTACCATCAATTCGATGGGAGTGACGTCACAACATCCGGGGTTTCGTGGGATCTTGGAAGTCAAATCAGTGCCACAACTTTTTTATTTTTGCGTTAATGCAAACTGATCCACGTCATGATTTAAGTTTTGTTGAGTAAGACCTCTACATATCTATGTGGTTCTTTTGTCAATTTAAACAAAAACTCTTGCCCTACACCCTAACAAAGGAAATATATCGATATCAATCACGATTTGATCAAAGCGGTCAAACCTGTGTGAATACTATTGCATGGGTACCGGTCCGCGCATTTTTCTGCGTTAGCGTCACGAACGATTGTTCCTCTGTTATTTTTTTCTAAAGATCGGTTGCGTATTATATTCAATTATAATGGTAGAGCTTGTTGCTGCAGTAAATAGTCCATAAACACACTTTATAGCAGTTACTGACAAACTGTCAGCATGATAAACACGCGGCAGTGGTAATTTCACCCGAGCCATGTTTCCCTTCGGCTAGCGTATTTTACTCTTTCCGTGAAAAAATTGGACCCTCTGCTCTATTGTACGCAAGGACTGGTACAGTGGTAGTATATGTTATCATTCCGACCAATTTACAGCGTTAAATTTTGTTTCTTGCTTTAATAAATTGTTTGAAATAGAAGCAGTTTTGAAGGGGTTCCCGCTAAAATACTTTTGTTTCAGATAATGGGAGAGCTTGTTGTTAAAATAGACAAGGTTCTAAGCATTCTAACGATATAAACAACATGGCGCGGAGACAAAAAAAATCGAGATTGAGACGATGAAATCACCCTATTTTTGCGCAGTTTTGCAAACTTACATCATTCAAATTGTCACAAGCAACGACCCGGTCATTGATTTAAATCATCGTAGAAGGAAAATATTCATTTTAACGCCGCTCGAAATAGCCATCGGCAAGAACTGACGTTTCTCTACAATAGAATGTGCACGCTTGCATGTAAATAAACAACAGTCAACGCAAGGAATTTGAGACGGCCTTGAATCTGTCACGTGCTTGACTGCTCATGAATAATTCATAGCAGCGACAAGCCGGCAAGTTTGACAAGTCTCACTGGACGCCTTCTGCCTGACGCGGTACACTGCAATTAGACAATCCTTAATCTTTCATTACACAGTAGCTCAATTAACAGCTTCTGAAGAGGAGTGCATTATGACCGCTCGCTTGTCTGTGTGATAAGAAACACAGTGCAGACCGCCCGGCGCTAATCATCTGGAGTCAATGTTATCTGGTTATATACACGTTCCACGCCAATCAGCTAGGTAAAGCTACGACGTGTGTTTACTTAAAATTTAATTTGGCAATGAATTTGATTTTAAATAGAATACGGAGGACAGTCCAGTGAGACTTGAGCAAGTCTAGGCAATGATGTTGCTATTATAGTGTGTACTCAACTTCTCAAATCCAAAAACTCAAGTGTGTGTCGCAGCGAATGGCACGCCGTATGGGCACGAACAATAATGTACTTATTTCCGAATTAAATGTGGTCAAATGAAAAATGTATGTCTTCCTTATCTTATATTATTTATAATGAACATATATTTGGTCTCGTTTTAAGTGATGGCCTGCTACAAACTTTCATTAAATTCAACCGACCCCGCATTTCCAGACCTACCTTGTTAAAGTTCACTTTTGATTTTTCTCACAGACAGTAAACAGAAAAAGAACCAGTGACGCAATATACCCATATCAAAGCCGTTACACCTGACGACTGAAACCATCAACTGTTTTCACGTTGACAGCAATACAACCACCACGTTCTCCTCTTGAATTTTGGCAATAAACTGGGAAATTGCATTGTTGAATGTAAGTTAATCAATAACGCTGCATGCAGTTAGACACGAAGGGCCACAAGCTGACATTATATGGACAAGCCAGTAACACTAGCGCATAGTTTTCAGTATCGTAAACATTTTCTTGGTGTTAGAAAACTCGTGTGCAGTTCAAAATTGAATAATAGAACAATTGCCGTAATGCCTTCGATTAATGTCCCTTCATATATATATATATATATATATATATATATATATATATATATATGTATATGTATATGTATATATATATATATATATATATATATATATATATATATATATATATATACATATACATATATATATATATATTATAAATATATGTGTCTGTGTGGAGAGAGAGAGAGAGAGAGAGCAATGTGTCTTTGTGCCATACCACAAACACTTAATCAAAGCCAGTGAATTTTAACATCTACAATACTCAATAAGATTTTGAATATGTCACTGAATTTTTTCTAATTGTATATTGTGTTGTGTCGCTTTCGTCAGTCTGGAATTGGTTAATCATTTTTGGCCAAACATGTAGCCCAATATCTCCATTCAGGTGGCAAACGTGTGTGTTTTACTATATCGGCAACCATTGCTCGAAGCAGTGTAACTTTAAAATCACCATTCTTACACAGGCACATAAGCACGGATACACACTTTTTTCAGCAGGTTATCTAATTGTGTGCCGACACAATGACTTTTGAGCAGAATTAAACACATATGGCATTTATACAAGTGTATCTGCTGGTACCCTGGCTTAGAAAATCCTGAATAAGACACCGATACAGCATTTTAAAAGTCTTATTGAACGCTTGGATACTTACAGTATGAAATATATTTTACAAACTAAAAGTGAAAGAAAAAATGTGAAAGAAAGAAACTTATTAAGAACGTGTGTGTGTGTGTGTGTGTGTGTGTGTGTGTGTGTGTGTGTGTGTGTGTGTGTGTGTGTGTGTGTGTGTGTGTGTGTGTGTGTGTGCAGACAGACTTGTATATTTTCCAACAATTAACAGAGGTCTTACGAGATGACTCCATTGTCCTAAGCAGTCATTGTGACTTTAAAAAAGTGCTGACAACCTTTACTTGACCACACATGGGTACGAAGCAGTGGCTTTACACAGATCAGCAGATTGTTTTTTTAGATGCAATAGCTTTAATATGGGTCACTTGGACGACTGTGCTTTTTCCGTTTACTGTCAATGACAGAAGTAAAGCTCATGTAACATCCACGATGTTGCTTAATGATGAGGACATGTTCATCGTGACATTCACTACTTGTTGCGGACGACTCAAACTGTATTTTTTATTTTATTTATAAACAAGAGGATCATGATGATCCTGTGCTCTGCTGACTGGGATATGCGTTTACAGTATTGGAACACATGGACTGCAGTCTAGATTTGTACAGCTATATACATGTATGTAGAGTGGTAGCAAAATTTGTCCTTAAAATAAATTTTGCGGAAGGACGGAAGGACAGACGGACGACGGACGCAAACGGATTCTATAAGCTCTGCTCATGGTAGTACATGTATTATCAATTGACATACCTTGCTGTTTCAATGGCTGCCGGTGTACAGTGGCAGCACTCACTTACAGTCACAAAGTCTGATATCGCATAACTTTGTCAAAAATTAATGTATCCACATTATTTTCGCAAACTTTCATTGGCTACCCTCCTACTATATTTTGATAAAATTTTGAGCAATTCTATCATGCTGTTCTGGAGAAGAAGTCGAAAATAGCCCTAACACGCAATAAATTCATTAAAAAATACGAGTAAATCGCAGCGCCACCTGGTGGCCAAAATGAGAACTAGCTGACCCCAGGTGACCCTATGTGCAATATCAAAGCAATTGGCCAGGGAGTTCTTGAGATCAAGAATTTTTTTTTTTTTTAATAAATTAAAACATAGAAAAATTATTGCATCATTATCTCCTTCGCAAACTTGGTAGAGGTTCACCTGGGCAACAGCCATGTGCAAAATTAAAACATTACATACAGCGGTTTTTGAGAAGAAGTCAAAAGGGTAAATACAATGGTGTAATATATATATATATATATATATATATATATATATATATATATATATATATATATACATATATATACAGCTGCAGCACTATCTTACAGTTGCGAAGTTTGATATCCCATAACTTTGCGTAAAATTAACATATCCATACTATTTTCGCACACTTTCATTGTCTAATGTCCAACTATATTCGGATAAAATTTAAAGCAATTCTGTTTAGCCGTTCTGGAGAAGAAGTCGAAAATAGCCTTAACAGGCAATAATTCATAAAAAAATAGGAAAAAATCACAGCGCCACCTGGTGGCCAAAGTAAGAACTAGTTGACCCCAGATGACCATATGTGCAATATCAAAGCAATTGGCTTCGTAGTTCTTAAGATGAAGAAATTTTTTTTTATTCAAAAAATAAATTAAAAAATTCATAAAAAATAGAAAAATTATTGCATCATCATCTCCTTCGCAAACTTGGTACAGGTCCACCTGGGAATCATCCATGTGCAAAATCAAAACATTCTATGTAGTGGTTTTTGATAAGAAGTCGAAAATATAAAAAGTCTAACGACAGACGGACGGAAGGACGGACGGACGGACAGACAGACGGACGACGGACGTAAACGGATTCTATAAGCTCTGCTGACTGACAAGTCAGCAGAGCTAAAAATGTATTAAATTTACTGTATTTTGACACAAATTTTATATCATTTATATATCAGACGACCTGAAGACTATAGTCCTCAGGAAATTGCCCCGGGGATTATTCGAATGAATTGAAACCGAGTGACTACGATTTAGGATTTGTGCCAGCAGGTCCTGGAACTTACGTTTACTGCCTCAGCAAAGGCATGGGAGTGTGCCAATTAAGTACAGGGTTAACATTTAACTATAAAAACGGTAAAGTGATTAACTTTGAAGCCACGAAAGACACAGTGACTGGGCAAAGAAGCCATCCTACCCTTGTAAAAAAAATTCCAGCAAAATACGCTTTTGATAAAGTAAAGTATAAAATACACTATTAGTTTACAGAGAAACAATACACGTGAGTGTACACTAAACGCTGCACTGTGTACACTTATGACACAAAGCCTTTGTGGTTATTAAAGCTGGTTCTCTGTACTCTGACGTTTCGCCTTTGGTCACTGGGGAAGGTGGACATGTAATTCCTATTCCCCTTAGGAAATCTGATTGAAGTTATATCGAGTACCAAGGTCTGAAGACGCAATCTACCCCCCCCCCCATATATATGTAAATATATATATATAAAATCATGTGTACATATATATATTATATTGTGTGATTAAACTTCAAAATGTAAACAAGTATTGTTACCTTATCATTTAAACTTGTGTGATGTATTATCCCTAGCTAACCAACGTTTTTTATAATTACTCCAGCATTACTACTAATCATTCTCACAAACTTCACTTTATTATTTTAAAAAACATATGATTTTTGAAGAGTTGGCCACTTACAGCCACATGTGTGTATGTTAGAGGCATATATGACAGGAATATTCGACAGAGCGTACCAAAAGTCAAATGTCTTGCATAACATCTTTACCAGTCCCTAAGTTTGGCCGAAACAAAGTATAGCTTGGTTTTTAAGGACCATGACAATGAAAAAAGTACGAACACTGTGCTGCTACATGGTCGCTCTTGCACATTGAACTCACACAAAAGCCATAGTGGGAAACGCAAAGTTTGTTGCCTGTCCAATCATGCAGTAGCATTGACGGCCCCATGGGCCCAGAAGCTGTCACAAAATCTAAAAGGCATGTTTTATCAAGAACCACATCTTAACATTATGTGTTGTTGTAGAATCTAACAGCCCCCATCTGATGACGTCAAAAATGGCATATCTAATTTTGATGTGTTACCCAGTCAAGAACACCCATTTACTGCAGATGATTAACACAATATATATTGTTGCCAGATGACCTATGTGGTCAATATTACAGAAGCCAAACTTTCAGAGTTGTTATTCACTCAACTACGCCACCATCGCTATCTCACTGTGGTCTTTATCACACAAAACTTGTTTCAAGAAGGTAACAGTAGTATTGAAAACACTATAACAAAGCCACTTTGCCGTTGCATTTTGGCCCTCAATATATGGAGCAATGTACCGATAAAATGCAGGAGATGCATATCAAAGTTCTACCATCAGCAGACAATTCTTTCAAGTCAAAGCCAATATGTTGGTGCTTGCATACAAAGACCTCCATGAAAGAGGATTATGGTGACCCGTTAGTAGATGTGTCCCTACATGAGCAAGACAAATACAGAATGAGAACCCACAATTTTCCAGGCATAAATCCTGTGGTTTGTTTAGCAAATGAATTAGAAGTACACAATTATTGAAATAGTGATCATAATTTATTGTCAAGATGGGTCTTATCAGAATGAAGGATGCAGAATTCCGCAATTGAAACCCTTTGCCCTCCATAAGCTAATCTGTCACTGTGTAACCTATATACATATGGAAGTAATATTGTCCATATGGCACACGTTCTTCTGTAGAATTTTGACATAGGCTGTATTAGCCCAAATAAATTAAAGTGTCTTCAGTGGGTACCTAATCAGAACATGTTTCGGAGCCTGTACCCGTACATGTCTCTCTGCGTAGTGGCTCGTTATCTGAGCTAAATATTCAGCAAAGACAATCCACATAATAATGAATAAATATATAAGACTTACAACCAACTATCAGCAACAGGTACGATAGCCCATAACCTGGTACAAGGAAGTCTTTTCACTCCAAGCAGTGGAAAGAAACTGAAAGAAACAGCACTGCTATCCACATCCTTGCTGACAAGAAAGTCGTTATAAAAGGAAGACAATAAGCTCTACAGCCTGATGTTGTCTTCTCATTATTACAAGCTGTAGCTATTGTTCCTGCCCCGCATACTGCATTGAAATGTATCAGGAGTAGTACACTACCATTTTGAAGCAAAATCACCAGCCAACCTCAAATGTGACTACCTTGGCAAGCATTACAGAAGAACCTGAGAAAGAAGGTCACATTATGGACCACTTGATAGAAGCATTATCCCTAAACCGCGGGGACCAGAGTTTGAACTTTTTTATGTCACATGAAAAACGATGATGGAATCAGATGGAATGACAAGGGAAATTTTATACCAGAGACAGACCATAACTCGACCTCAAATTACAGACTTAGTGAAAGACTCTCGCTGTACCTACAAGCACATTACACCATATAGGTCACGTTTTCTTTTACAACGCCCTGAAGGACATGAACATCTCTAAAGGACTCATTGGTCCCTGGAAGAGAATAGAAGCTAAGAGGTCACCCAAAGAGATTAGGAAAAGTATGACTACACCACCTGGGATAAGGGAACATCCAGCCAAAATATAAGAGAAACCTTTCATTCAGTGGTTGAAATTTGATGCAGTCTCTTCACAAAAGTATGTTTGATGTGTTCATTAGCCCTGTGGCCGGAATCAAACACATTAACAATGGCCTTCAAACGCCTACCAAAACACAAACGAAATGAATACAAGAGAGACAGTAGGGTCAACACGTCCAAAACCCAAAATCTTTTATATGTCTTGCCTTGTTTTGTAGATGTAAGAATGACCATTGTTCCTCAAACTTTCTTCAAACCAGCGCAAGTGTGGTGATCTTCCTGAAGAATTAAAGCATTCACATGGATCCCCCCCCAAAAAAAAACAAATCACAACAGCATCGTCCTTTATGTCCTCTCGAGTAGTGGAAGACAATGTAAACCCTAGATCTGGAGGTCACGTGTTCAGTTATACCATCAGTAGGACATACTCCTATAAATTATTGATACACTGACAAATATTGCAGCATCATTGGATTTAGCTGATGTGTATTCATTGCACTCTGACACTGTAACACTCGTCAACTTCCACTCTTGCAGGAGACATTTTGCACAGTACAGCCATTACTAATTCCGGTAAAGCTTTGGTAAACTGGAGTTCCAGATGTGTGATACCGTATCTGGCTTCAGAGAAAAACAAATGTTTATCTGGAAATGTGTTTGAGAAACATTTTTGTTTATACTCAAAATATAAAAAATTTAATTATAATTTAGAAATTAATTAAGATTTAATGACTGAACAGTAACAAAAGATCTGTTGCTGATTTTACTTTTGACATGAAGTCTTCTTTCATAACATATATTAATATATACATATTAAAAAAATACGTTGCCTAAAAAAGAAAAATTATGTTTGATAACATGTTTTCGACTTATGTGCTAATGACTTCCATTATTTTCTGACATGCCTAAGTACACATTTACTCAATGTCAAGCAATTACTTAAATTTAACATTATTAACTCAAATGTCACAAACCGGACCCATTATGTTGGAACACAGAATCAGGGTTGGCAGCGTAATAGAGCTTTATTGATTGGAGACTTTCAAAGTGAGGAGTAGGTGTCATTGTGGGGTTTGTTTTACGTTTCTGGTGCACGATGTCCATTGCTGCAGTACTTGTTAGAATTTCCTTCGGTTTGTACAGGTGGTCTAGCTGCAACTGTTTATTTTAAAATCACTGGGACTGAATATAATACCCCAGTGTGTTCTTACTTCAGTTATACACTGGTATGTGGTTTAACTGAGATACGCTATCCAGCCAGAAAGCGGACATACTATGTCCAGGGGTAAGTCAAATTGTTCTTATCTTAACCTGTTGCAAAACTTCATGTATGAAACTAATTCATCATTTGACACGTTCATATTTACTCATTTTTGTATGGGTTGTGTTTGCTGAATATTTAGCTTAGACAATGAGCCACTACACAAACAGATATGTACAGGTACAGGCTCTGAAACATGTTCTGAGTAGTTACCCGCTAAAGACTTTTTAATGTATTTGGGCTAATACAGCCTATGTCAAAGTTTTACAGAAGAACGTGATCAATATGGACAATAGTACTTTGATAGTACTTTGATATGTATGTAGGTTAGACAGTGACAGGTTAGCTTATGGAGAGAAAAGAGTCTGGACTGCGGAATAGCGTAATGACTACTAAGAAGCGGTTCCAGACAAAAAAACCCAAATGCATTTGGTTTTATGAGTTCAAATAAAAATAAAAAAAACAATATAACATTCAACAACCACTAGCAGGTTCCAATTTTGTTGTTGTAATGTGTACGAGCTCCTTCACACAGATGAAGACACTATCATTGTAGTACAGTTGCACCTGTTATTTCGTTTGGACACTGCAGTTAGTAGGGTGTCAAACTAGGCTTTGTATGGATAGCGTGTGCCCAGGATGGCAATCTCTTGCTGCTGCAGACTGACATCCAGTTGGCTCCATAGATTTATCAGTATGTTGTTGGTAGGCCCAGCTTTAGCTCCATCCAGGACACTGATGAGATAAAAAGGGGGGTGGGAAATAAATATGTGCCATCATATTTTGAAATGCAAACTTTGATGTGAAAACCTGTTTTTTAAGGTCTATATACATGGAACCCTGTAGAGTGGAAACAATGACAGCTACTCTGTGTCAGTTTACTGTGAGGTATGTACTGAATCCACTTTACAGCGGGGAATGTAATCAATCCATTTTATGACTTTGATACCTTTTTTCTCGGGAATTCAAAATCATGGGAAGAGAACTTAATCAAACATATAACTCCTTCACATCATAATTCAAATCATAAATTATGTTTGAATCCTAGTTCTGTGTCATCCTAGTGACAATTGATATCATTCTGTAAATCGGAAGCCACTTTACCTCTATGTTGATGTCAATATGTGGGTATTATTCATTATTCCAATTTGAAAATACAATTCATCATATATTTTACTTCCGGTTTGAAACCATAATTAATCTCGAATTTCATATTTCTCTTCAGGCTTGAAATCATTCTTCATGTTTGACCAGTATGAAATCATAATTAGTATTTTATATTTCAATTTCTGTTTTCAGTCATAACTCATGTTATAAATCATATTTGGCTTCCGGTTTGAAATCAAAGCAGGCCCTATGCTACAAACAATGTTCATTATAAGCAAAAGAATCGTGAATTAGGGAAAAAAAGGCAATCTCATCTTGCTTATACCAGATACGGAGTCTAGTCTTTGTTCAAAAATACGCAGAATGGAGTTACTTAGTAGGTTCTACTGCGTTTTCTCAGCAGAGAGCACAACTGTGTATGTAATTTTTAATCTTTCGCGGTCGCGATGACACCCCCATCCCCAACCGCAAGAGGGACAAAAGGAAAAAAACAAACAAACAACAATAAAAACGTTATAAGGGCAAAACACTACCAGAATTTGCTGTTCAAACTCTGATCTTGGATGTACTTACAAGAGTATTTGAATTTCCATCTTGTAATATGCAGACGATGATATTTTTGATATTATAGCTTTATTTTACACATAAACACCATGCAAAGTTTTCCAACCACTTCTCGAACGGCGTACACGACGACCAAGCCGTGCTATCTCGTGTTACAGCTCGATCTGGATTGTCTTCCAAATTAAGGGAAGAGTAAGTTCAACTGCAAAAATCTTACAGACATGCCAGCCGGGCTATGTGTATACTAAAGATCATCTCGTTTAACCCTTAAAGGACTGAGCGAATCAGCAGCTCTGGTCGGCGCTGTATATACAAGACGCCCAGATGGCACCGAGGAAAGCTGTTACTGCCAACATCATTTTTGATATAATTAAGAAGCAGACGACATTTGCGTCCCGGACAATTTTCCCCAGTTTAAATGTGAATATGTTGCATGCCAATACAGCGCTGTTACAGCCCCCCCCCCCTCCCCCGTAAATGAACTATTATACTCTAATGATAAAACATTTGCAGAATACTCATTCTTTCATGCTGTCCATATTTCTGGCATATTTAATATTTTTGCCTGGGAAGCGACCTTCTGCCTACCAGTGCAGTGTAGTGGCGCAGTGCACCACACTCTCAGTGGGTCTGTCTACACAGCCAAAAAAATTCCCAAAGCCTCTCTGCATGGACACATAGGGGCCTATATGCCACTATTTCAAAAACTAAAAATAATTACCTTCTTCATAAGATTACTTGCAGCCTTGTTGTTCCCATAGTGACATAAATAGGTTGTTCGGAATTAGTTTGTCCAGACGTATTTGTGACGATCAACCTCAAAAAAAAAGAGAGAGAGAGAGAGAATAACCTTCAGAAATATGTGACCAATGTTACAGATGCTGGTCTATATTTTGCCACTCCAGTTTTGTGAGTCCTGATGTATCAACCGCAGGCTCCGCCCATATAATTTGTCGTCATGCAAGCAGATGACAAATAGTGACCATTCATCCTAACTGCTGAAATTAACAAATACCAAAAAGCCCGGCTGCGTACTGAGGAATAGGCCATGACGACCGAACTCGCTGACAGTTGACCTGATTTGTTGGACAAAATTCACTAGGGGTTGGGCGTCTTGAATGAAATAACGCTTTTAACTTTCACTGTACATATAATCATGAAGTAGGTTTGACGTTCCAATATTAACATACATTCTACAGTGGGTGAATAATAATGTTGAACGAAAACCTCAAACAACAGTTAATCAATTTATGTATACTAAATATATATACAAATTATAATATGCCTTTTCTTATGGATGATCTATTAAATCTACCAGAACGCAAAGGCGAAATAGGACACACCATTCACTTGCCAGTTGACGGTCGCAGTGAAAACTAGAAAGTGCCTCTGGCACTTCCTCTGGCACTTCCCAGTAGAAACTAAAACATAAGTGACTTCAGGGATTGCCAAACCAGGTAAAACTTTTATGGACATTTAAAAAACGCATTTACAGGTGCACTGACTCATTTTGTGGCAGCCTTTATTCTTCAAAATTGTTATAGCTAGGCTATTTTCCAAACACCTCTCTTGGTTAATGGACTGCAGAATAACGTTCCAAATTCTGACCTTGCCAGTCCTCTGCCAGTCTATTACATGCTTTTATTGGCATTTGTATGGGAATGCATTCAACCTCTTCCGACACACGAAATGCTGATGATTGCGAGGGAAAATTACATGGTCTGAGCGGCGCTCTCGTGGCCCAGTTACCCCAAATCAACATGGATGATTTACCAGCAGCAGGGTTAAACTTTAAACAGACCCAAACATTGCGACAGGTACTGTATGCTTACTTTTCCTCACTTTTATCTATGTCCTCATCAGAAAAGGAACGCGCCATTTAGTTACTTGTTCGGTCAACTATTTGACCTTCTAGATCAAACGTTAGCCACCTGCAGGTTGGCTCAAAAGAACATACACTCAAGAAATCAACAATTCCTTGTCAAATATTGAATAAGAGCACACATTGTATTATATAATATGAGTCATTAGATGTGGTTCACAATCCGTGGCATCCATATAAGGTGCGATCCTGCTTTGGCCTGTACCACTCAACAATAACTTGTCTGCATTTACGAGCATCTTCCGCATCAAATATGGCAAAATATGTTTCATTTGCCAAACCAGCTGCGTGTATAAGTTTAAATGTTTAAAAAGTCAGTCATCGCACAGTCAACTTGGTATAAGAAGGAGTGGCCATATATGTTTGGAATAAGCTAGTACTCTTTATCCCCGCAAATGCTAGTGCCATCGATGGATTTTTATCAATATGCCCATGTCATGTCGGCTGATTGTCACAGTTGCCTGGCAACAGGGTAGAAATTTTTGGCAGGATATTCAGACGCAAGTCCCGTATGTATTGTCGCCACTTTCTTTAACTTACAAAAAGTATACTGAGCAGGGGGAGTCAGAGGTTGTGTACGCTTTTTAGGTCATGGAAAAAATATATTTTAACACACCCAGATCATGTTTTAACCAGTGACAGCTCCAACCTTTGACGAAAATTAGGAGAACAACAAGGGATTAACAGGATTAGATCTCAAACTAAGTTGTCGAGATGTGAGCATATATGTGTGGCAGTGTGGAATATAGAAATGCATTGAAACTAACAATGTGTTTACAAATTGATAATTCTTTCATAATATCAACAACTTGATATTCTGCAAGAAGCTACATGGTAAAATATGATATATTAAACTATTGGAGCAACTTCTAGGGATAGAGTAAAAGTGGAGGTTCGTAGGTAGGATAAGTAGGTAGGTACATACATAGATACATACATACATACATACATACATACATACATACATACATACATACATACTCGGCCATACAATCGACTACGTATCATCATTTTTCTCTGATTACACTTGTTACGCATAGAGGTATAAAAAGTACTGTTTGTATACTAATGGCAATGTTAACTCTGAACGGTCCGTTTAACCTAATATGATTTCAGGTGAAGTTACAGGATGATCAACCCATCTCCAATATCTATTGGGGTTTTTTTGGGGGGGGGGGTGTTTTGTTTTTGTTTTGGTTTGGTTTTTTTGGTTTATTTTTTTGTTTTGTTTTTTGTTTTGTTTTGTTTTGTTTTGTTTTGTTTTTTTGGTTTTTTGTTATTGTTTTTTGTTTTGTTTTTGTTTTTTGTTTGTTGTTTTTTTTTTTGGTTTGTTTTTGTTTTTTGGGGGGCTGGGGGTCTTGTCTACTTTTCATTCATTGTAGGGATTTTTTAGGGGGGTGCAACTTTTATGATGATGAAGATGCAACCTCCTGTTTTCTGGGCAAATTGGAGAACCTCTTCTACTAAAAGACTTTTTTACGATTTGCTCAATTTATATCTATTATAAGATAAACCCACACTGCTTAATTTGCCTCGTGAAACTCACGTACATGTAAGTTATCTACTTTTCATTCATTGTAGGGATTTTTTAGGGGGGTGCAACTTTTATGATGATGAAGATGCAACCTCCTGTTTTCTGGGCAAATTGGAGAACCTCTTCTACTAAAAGACTTTTTTACGATTTGCTCAATTTATATCTATTATAAGATAAACCCACACTGCTTAATTTGCCTCGTGAAACTCACGTACATGTAAGTTATCTACCTAGCTGTCTTTGCCACTGCTAGACGAATGTGTGGTATGTTTTACAATCCCGTTCCTGCAGGCTGTTGACGTCACTCAAACATGTGTTCCATATCATACAGTATGATAAAAGTGCGCGATTGTATTACCAAAGACCGTGTTGCTCTTCACTTCACCTCAACACAGTCTGCGAAGTTCTACACTTTTCCGCCTCAAGCACGCAAATGCGTCGGGAAAATGTCCTTTCTTTCATCTGTTTCACCCAAAAGGGGACAAAAATACCAGACAAATCTACAGTCATAGATCCCCAGTCAACGACTGTCCTCAGAGTATTTCACGTACTCCGTTACTTTTATAACATGGACATGCAACGCTGATCTTCCGAATACAAATGCCGGCATCGAATAATTTATTTTGGCATCTGGGAGTGAAAACTTCACCTCCACTGATTCTTGGGATAGGTTTAGATAAAATTATTTGAAATCTGCCTTTAGCATGGATGTTTTATGACATGTTTTCCATTTGTAGACCTCGATGTCCTATGCAGAAGCCAAAACACATGAGCCCCTCACACAAATCGCTACTTTTATAAGTCCCTAAAAGCATGAGAAGAAACTTGATGTTACACATGCATACATTATGTGGCATGCGGCGATTGCCTGTACCGTAACTTCAAAAGAGAGGGAAAATCATTGCCGAAAACATGAGTGACATAATATATCTTGCAACCATCTCGTCACAGATACTCTTTGGAATAGACTGGTGTGTCTTATTAATTAGGTCTAGCTTATGGAATAATGCCTGATTAAGTGGAGATCCGTATAACTGAAATGAACCCCAATCTGATGATTAACCCTTTGTAGTCGAAGACAATAACACGAAAGAAACGAAAAGAATACCAACAACACCGGGCGTGTGGCATGAATGGAGAAACAGAAGAAAGTTCAGAGAGCACCCTTATGTATCATTTAAACGATATTTCCCAACATTTTTTTTTTTTTTTACTTGGAATCAAATATTTTCAAAGTAGTGAAATGAAACAGTTATATCCTTTGATGCTATAATAAATCATCCTCCAGAAGTCAGTTTGGGACGATAATACTGCCAAGTACAGATCAATTGGCTATAACGACATTTCTTACTTCCTATTTTTTTCCACTATTTCTGTAAAGCTATATTACAAAGTCATATGTTGCAAGCCGGGCCAATCTATTTTATGCATCCTTCTTACCATCAGTTGTTCGTCGTTGGAGCGACGTACCGCACTCGTGACGCTGAATTTCTAGATGATTTTAGAAATAAGTTAAAAGTAAATCCATTAATTTACGTTGGGACCCGCCCAGTAAATGTTTTACCCTCGCGTTTGCGCATGGAATGCAGCACGCTTAAAGCAGACTTGTTTAAAAGTGGTCTTGTTGACTCGGCTATAGGTGTGCCTGTGGTAGTGCAAATGAGGACGCTTTTCATGATTTTCTCGAATGTTCAAATTTTAGGACAGGCCGAGATAGACTGCAAAGTATTGTAATACCTTTGGCACCATTTGCAGTCCAAACGTTACTGTTTGGTCAAAAAACGTACTTTTAAAGGTAACGAAATAATGTTTAATGCTGCACATTTTATATATCCAATCAACAGGCAGGCCCGGGGCAGTCATATGATTTGTACATTCAAGTATCCATATCCGAGTAAAGAAGTATATATTCACTATGGCATACCCCTTTACTCTTTTATTCTGACAGTGATGTCTTGTCTTGTCAACATTTCTCTTTGTGGGACTTTGATGATCTGTCTTCTTGCAGGGATTCCACTGTGGGTACCAGCGTCTTTTTGTTGTATATCGTCTTCTTCTGTCTTACTTTTTCATGTGTGAAAGGGACTTATATAGGACTATGCCCTTTTTCCCAATCACCTTTTTAGAAATAAATATGTTTTAATCAGATATGTTTGCAGTTTGCTCAGTTTTAGCGCCATGACCATGTTTCTTCGTACAACACATATAAGCTGGTGTAAACATGTGCATGTAGGCCCACAATGTGTTGACAAGGTGTAGTTTGTATAAAGTGCAACATAAATGGCTACGTATATTTGTACGGGCAAATACAATTTTGGCTGCTCTAAACGAATCCTCCATGGAAAACATGACTGTCACTACCGACAGCAGTGCACAGTAAGAATAATGAGCGTAACCATGATAACTTGATTTTTTTTTAACTCTTTTAGTGCCAATCACGTCTAAAGCCGACCTGCTACTAGTCTGGATTATATTCATCAGGATCTCAGATGCGTATTCTCGTAAAAAGACCTTTCATTCAAGTACCACCATGCCTCTAGTTCCTGAGAAAAGCTGTTAACTCAGTCCAAAATTTGGCACTAAAAGAGTTAATCTATATACATGTACTTCTCAAGTCCTTTCCTGTCGGTTATTAGGAATAAAAGAATTTTAAATAATTCTAAAGTATATCTCACTTCTTTCCATATATTAAGATGCACAAAATGTTGCAGGTAATTAATTACCACATATTATTTGTTTTTAATAGTTTCGGGAACGCGTTCAAGACGTGCTTAAACCAGACCATGATGACTATTTTTTGTTGAGATGGCTCAGAGGTAAAACACTAAATCGTATACAATAAATATATTTAATATATTTACATGATAAAAGTGTTTTAATAAATTATCAGATTATTATATAGATTCGCTTTTCCAGATTGCAGATCTGATACAAATAGCTCAGATTAAATCGCTCAAAATGTAATATATGATGTTGTTCTCTCGGAGACAATAACATTCTTTCATTAGTACTATCAAGATTAAGACTGGAGAAACTTAAATAAACCATCATGCTTTTTATGCCCACACCAACAGTTCAGTTTCTCTGCCGTTATTCTAAGTGTTTTCTCAATAAACATTTATGTTAAGTTGCTTAATTATTTTCATTTGGAAATTACAACATGGTGGATTAATGATGGAAATTACAACATGGTGGATTAATAATGTAAATGGTTGATTGTGAAAAAAAAATGTATACAATGGAAAATGTTGAATGCAAAATAGAAAAATACTGTACAATGTACTTAGTTGTGAATAAAGAGAAAAAAAATTATTTTCATTTAATCACAACACGGAAAGAATGCATCTCCTGGTCTCCACAACCGCTTTGTAAACCCATACCAACTACTAGAAAAGAAGATTTGCTTCACAGCAAATCTGCCTGTGTGCCTTCAAAATGAGAACAGTTTGAAATGATACACTTTGCCATTGTTAAACAAAATCTAAATTTTGTGTATTAGCATAATTTACATAAATTAAAATGCTACAACTTTGGTTCTTGTTTCTTTCGATGTGGCCATGTCACAAACTTATGAGCTGATGTTTGAATGACAACTATCTATAATTGTTTTGAAGCTGTTCAAGATTTCAATTTTGTGCATTTACCTTATCTGCATAATTAAAAGCCTGCAACTTTGGTTCATGGTTATTTGGATGCGGCTATGTCACACATCTCCAAATTGAAGTTGGAATGGCACATTAATGTATAATAGTTTTGAAGCTATTCAAGATTAAAATTTTGCATATTCACCTGATTTATGTAAATCAAAATCCTGCATCTTTGGTTCGTGGCTCAATGGATGCGGCTTTGACACAAATCTATTAATTGAAGTTGAGATGGCGTCTATATCCATAATAGATTTGGAGATATTCAGCTTTAAAATTGTCCAATGCCCCTAATGAGCATGATTTGAAATTATACAACCTTCATTTACTGTCCAATATCTTGGCAGATGTTACAAACCTATATTTACACATTAAACTTTTTGTTTGTCTGCAATATTTTGGGAGATGTGGAGCTTTTAAAATTTTAATTGCCCCTAATTTGCATAATTTTAAACATCATAAGTATTCCAATCGAGATGCACAATTTCACTGGTGGGCCAGTCACTATGGCAAGTTTGGTGATTATCGTAAAAATAGTGTCCGAACATAACTCCGGACGATTTTGATCGTAAAGCAGAAAGAAAGAAAGAAAGAAAGAAAGAAAGCAAGAAAGAAAGAAAGAAAGAAAGAAAGAAAGAAAGAAAGAAAGAAAGAAAGAAAGAATTCTTGGAAAAACAAAATGTCTGGGTTTGCACCCAGACATAATTAACCGCTTCATTGTTTTGGGAACGGGGAAGCCTTATAACCTTCGCCTTGAATTGGGAGGTTTCGGATGTACACTGGACAAAAGTGATTGTGACAGGGATGTTCAAAGAAGGTTAAGTTTATCCCGTTCTGTTTACTCAAAACGTTTAATTAATATTAAAAGTATAATGTCTGTCAGTAGGTAATGTGCTTCAAAGGTATGCTGAACACACAACTAGTGCTGTAACACGCAAGGTTGCCTATGTCTAAATTACGCCAAAATTGTGTTTGTTTTCAGCCCGTCATTTTGACATTACAAAGGCAGAGAAGATGCTACGGAATGTAGGTATTACGACTCGTAAATAATTCATCATTTACCACAAAACACCTTTGTATCAAAAGCCTTTTAAAGAGAAAAGTAATTCTGGCTGGTTGTCTCCAAGTCGCTTTGTTTCCTGTAATCCTTTTTTTAGACATTTAATTTGTTGATTTAAATACCGGCTATAGGAAAAATATTTTGCTTAACCAAAGCCGGGGTTTGCGTGTGGCTTTTGTTCGTTTGTTTCGGGGGCAATTGTTAATATTATGTCAATGAGTGGTTGGTACAAACCATCATTTTGCATCTGTTTACAAGGATGCAATATTTAAAGGTACAAAGACCTGAAGTGAATTTTGCTCCAGATTACTTTTTTACTATTAAATTAACAAAGTATAGTGGCAACTGGAGCGGCCGTTTCTGCTGTAAATTATGTGGCCTATTAGTTACAATAATCAAAGAGACTGAGCAATATATCAATCAGTGGCTTAGACACAGTATTTTGGTCTCAAGTGAATCAAAAATCATTTCAGTGAAAACTCTTGGCATATAAATCTACCAGTTTGGGACACTTGCTTAAATTGGTCATGTTGTTGTAGGTGTTAATACAGGCAACTGCTCACCCCACCTACCCGACTGTACCCCCGTAACTACCTAGTGCATGTGAAAACACCGGGGGAAAAAATGCTTCATTGGTTGATGGAAAGTATCATGCCACCCAGACGCTGCCACTGAGCAGAAGAATGTAGGCCTATATAATATGATAGGGGGGTGGATCTGAGA
Organism: Hermodice carunculata; assembly: GCA_964020975.1. Taxonomy (NCBI): domain Eukaryota; kingdom Metazoa; phylum Annelida; class Polychaeta; order Eunicida; family Amphinomidae; genus Hermodice; species Hermodice carunculata. The sequence continues at coordinate 47,876,555 of OZ026620.1, read as the reverse complement.
TAAGCGGGCAAATACTGGACAACTCAAAATTCAATTCCAAATTTTCATTGATTGATCGATAACAAAAATAAAATCAGTCGAACGCTGAGAACATTTCATCTGGAGTTGATAAAATATTCTGTGCAATCAGGGAGACAGTCTTAGGAATAGGAATGGTCAGAATTAGCTCTGAAGTGTGTATTCGCCCCAATACACAACCGAATACTAAAAAATTTGGAGGGCTGGAGCTGTGTATTCCCATTGGTTTGCATGTTAAAGTAACCTTAAATAAACTGGTCACTTGAGTAGCCGTGGTTATATGATTATTGTGAGGTATGTAGTTACGCATCTAGATTTACTGTGCGAAATTTAGTGTCTCTATGTGCAGTTGTTTTCAAATTATTAAGTTGCAAATTACAATGTAAAGTAATGCGAATACACAACCCTAGCCCTCCAGTGACTGCAGTGCCCTCTTTTAGGTAGGGCTAGAACCTTCTGTTCTTGACCTTGCCTATTGAAATTTTATCTTCAAATAATAGGGTGGCCTGTCTTTTTATTTAATGTATACAGAGCTTGGAATTTCGGGAAAAGTGGGGAGCTGACACAATACTGGACGACTACCAGCCACCGGAAGTACTCTTAAAATACTGGCCTGGATCACAATTTGGATTTGACAAAGAAGGACACCCACTCATAATAGGAGTATCTGCGGAATTGGATTTCAGAGGTAAGGCTTATATCATAAAAAGATCTCGATTTTGTTCCAATTGGGCACTAGAAGCTTGTCCTTCACAAGTCCCACAGGGAAAGTTAGAAAATGGCAACAAGCATACAGGAACAAAAGTTCGTTCGGCGTTATGTTTGCAACCGTTCAAGGCTACAATTGGGAGGTAAACACCACAAGTGTGATGGCGCGCACCGCACTGAGCAACAATAATACAGACATGAAACCTGACCATGGCAAGGAAAATAGAGGGGTCAGCCCTACATAAAGTGAGAGTTTGCTAACTGATAAACACTTTTTCCTGCGAGGCATGATCAGTTTTTTCCCCGAACCGTGAAATAATATGGCACTATCTGGAAATGGTCTGGTTTTATAAACGTGTCTTGAGCATACTTTGTCATCAAGCCCTGCACCTGTCCAATGGCACAAAGTGTAAAGTTTCGACGTTACCCGACGTTGACTGCAACTGGAAAATAAAAATTCAGAGGATTTTGAGAAAATTTGAATGGCCTATTAAGTATACATCAAATAAACGAAATGTAAAAAAAAAAAAAAATACCGAAATACGCATGTATTTTTTTCAATCTTTTTGCTCTATTTCTTCAAGATGTTATTACACCTATGAACTAATTGTTTTTTATAATCCAGTTTTTAGATGCAATAGATTATATCAATCAAAATGTAAATGAAAAGCTATATGTGCCCACTAGATTCCATACAGTTACCAAAAGGATTTTGAAATGATTTAATGAATTTTGATTACCGACACTGGAACTGGTTGTAGAAAAAGGAGAAGATATAAGGCGCAAGAACCAGGAATACAAATAACAGCGAACGAAACGAAAATCATTGCCAGAATATTGCGTACGTGAAAAACTTGCACGTGTTTGTAGAAAGCACAATGTTTGCTTTGTATCCGAATAAAACGTTACTTCATAACAGTGCCTGCCTGTGTCGTTTCTCGTGTGTAATGTTGTGCGCAAACAATAATTCATGCAATAAGGCACAAATTAATATTTTAGCAGCATGCTTGTATCATACATGTGAAAAAAAGGGGGGGAAAATGTGCGTTAAAGCACAGTATTGGTTGTGAGCACTGTAAATGTTCAAATTCGGGTGAAACATGGAAACAATGAAAGGAATGACTTACGAACAAAATAGATTTTAAAAAATCAACTATTTGCATAAATGCAACAGATAAAGGTAATAAAATTGACCGACTTAATTAAAGTTCTTCGTCAAGAATGAGATTTTGCAACATTAACATAAAGAAAGTGCCAGATATTAAAAGAAAAATGTCAGTATTAACAGAGACTAATTTTATGATATCAGAAGAAAAGACATGTTTATTTGTAGGGCCAATTTATACACGGCTAAGATTCGAACTTTATTACGATATTTTCTATTCGACGGTCTTTTCGCCAAACGCTACAGCTCAGGAAAACACGAGGAAGGAGCAGTTAAAAATATGCCGTTCAAAACTAAGTGACTAACTTGTGTTGTGAAAATCTGTTGGTTCATGGACATTTGAAAGCATTATCTTTATTTCACACCAAATTACTGACTCTGTATTCCACGTGTTGCAGCTAATATCTATTGTAATTATTAGCTTTCTGAGATATTAAAAAATTGAGTTTTATCGAGCATATCTTGCAAAATAATGCATATATAAACAAACCGTCGCGCCATCAACATATGTTTCACATTCCTGTCTTCCAGGAAATGTACATATCTAGATGGGGGAAGGTTTGTTTGTTTGTTTGTTTTGGGGGATGTTATGTTTTAGGGTTTTTTAGGCCACCTTGAAGAAATTTGAAGAAAATAAGCAGGGAAACTTTTAATCGACCTTTACTAGATCGCCACTTTCTTTTAAATGAGGGACGGGGGCACCCATTAATTGCTGTACCGCATTCAGTTTTGCAAAACAGTCATTCTGCATAGCCGTTACAGACCATTCTAAAGGCAACTTCAATTGTCTCATCTAGCATCATGAAGAAATTTGAGAAATAAAATGCAAGGAAATTTATTGTTGTTTTCGTTTTAGCTTAGATTGCAATTCATACATTTTATCAACAATTTGCTCGGGTTCTTGCTCCTCGCCATGGCTGGGAATATGCTTACCGGCTCGTAGCAGGGCCCGTGGTATGTGTTAAAAGCAAACAATGCGAAATGAAATCACAAAATAAGTCCCGGAGGTCAGGCAAAATTAATACGCTATCGAGAGGCATTTTGCAACAGAATGCATATGATGCTGACCGAAACTCATCAGGTTATATTGTCTTTTCACATGGATTTAGTGAATTAATTCGCTCTGAACTCCCACTGAAAAGCCTACCAATTAAACTTTGGATGTTCCAGACTAAAACAGTGCTTCTTCTCCACGGAGTTTGGTATTCACATAATACAGTACCGTATCGTATCGTATCGTATCGTATCGTATTGTATTGTATTGTATTGCATTTTTTAGGTATTATGCGCTGCGTCAAGAAAGAAGACATCATAAAATTCATCATCTACAGAATAGAAAAGGACAGAAAAGTAGGCCGTGAAAATGGCAGAAAGGTATGGAGGAATATTTACTGCTGAAGTGTGTGTGTGTGTGTGTGTGTGTGTGTGTGTGTGTGTGTGTGTGTTTGGGGTTTTTTGGGGTTTTTTTGTTTTGTTTTGCTTTGTTTGTTTGTTTTTTTTCATTAACATCCTGAAGAGGTTTCATTTCATTGATTTGTTTGTTCGACGAACAGCTTTAGCTTCGGTACAGTCAATGTGCAAAGAGATAACTATACACTAGCAATACGCTATCATACGCGCACAGGTCAGAGATAATTATTTTTTCATTTATAACTAGAATTTGGACAGTGCCAGCATGTCAATTATATCCTCGTGTTTTGATTCGCCGTGTGCCCCACAGTGATAAGCATACACGTTCATGAAATACCGTATTGATATACATTTCAACAAGTATGCTGCCGCTCCAAGCAATGCGCCCCCGTCGCCAAAAAAGACCGTCATACCAAAAAGCTGTCTTTGTGATTGCAGCTTGGAAAGAGAGTAGAACAAGTAACTCAGATAAATGACATGGATGGCTTCTCATGGCAATTACTCTGGACGCCAGGTGAGCACAAAATGTTGATGGAAGTGTTGATCCAGTGTCGTTTGTTGAGAGGAGTGTTCTTTTGGTTTGTTTTGTTTCTCTTTATTTATTTATTTATTTATTTATTTATTTATTTATTTATTTATTTATTTATTTATTTATTTATTTATTTATTTATTTATTTATTTATTTATTTATTTATTTATTTATTTATTTATTTATTCATTCATTCATTCATTCATTCATCCATTCATTCATTCATTTATTCATGTTTAATCATTTATTCATTTATTTATTTTCATTCATTCATATGTTTATGTATTGATTATTTATTTACTGTTTCTTTATTTTGTGAGTTTGTTTTGTCAATTAACATGCATGAAACAGTCTGCCAGTGACGGTTTCAAGGAAGCCAAATCATACTTTTGACGACAGTGGAATTTGGTGTATGCCACGTTTTGTAAATAACGCGTATGGTCATAAATCGTATATTGGGAAAAATTAAAGCCACTCTACATAATACAGAATCATATGTAGATGTATACACAAACACACAGACATTTTGTGTGTGTATGTGTGTGTGTGTGTGTGTGTGTGTGTGTGTGTGTGTGTGTGTGTGTGTGTGTGTGTGTGTGTGTGTGTGTGTACTGGCTTCATTACCCCCGATGAATTGTATTGATTTGATGTTTCGAAATAATCAACACTTTCGAGTAATATATGATTTCCTTTATTTTCAGGGGGGATAGATCTAATGAAAGAAGTTATGCCAAAGATCGAAGCAAATTATCCAGAGAACCTCTATCGTATATTTGTTATCAATGGTATGTGTTCTTCTTTTATATCGTCAGGACTGTCGAATGCTCTCCCAAAACAACACAATCGCAATGACATGGCCATAAACATGCAGGGCGTTACTAAAAAATATAAAATTACAGGTACCCATACAACTAAAATTAGTCAGAAGCACGCAATTCAGTGTTCCTACAGGAGACTCGCAGAAAAATTATGAGCGTGTCACTATTATTTTATCCATTCGAATGAACGCAAGATGTGATCGCAATGTTGGAAGGTCAAAGAGGCGACATTTTGATTATAATACAGTGGTACCTGTAACATATGGCCTTCCTTCTGCCGGGGAGATAAAGTGGCCACATAGAACGGCCATTCTTTCACCACAGGTATTGAAATTTGCAAAGAAATTGACAGTTTTGTGCTTTGGAATGTGGCACCAAAAAGGGTATGCGGCCTTTCACTGCAGTGGCCACTTACAGCAGACTCCACTGTAAAATAAATCTGTTGTGGACAGGTACTCTCGACAGAATGATCATGTGATCGGAATATTATTTTTCAGCTCCGACAATATTCCCTCTTCTTTACAACGTATGCAAGCCTTTCATGGCAGAAGAAACAAAAAAGAAAGTGAAAATATTGGGAAGTAAGTTATTTTTTTACGTTTTACGAACATAACCAAAAATGACAACCAAATTTTTCAAAAGTTACAGAGAAGCGGAAAGTCATAAGAGCATATGATATTGCAATAGAAAAGAAACATGACGCACAGGCATGGAGTACTTACAGTAGAATTCGCAATCAGTACCAGGAACAATTAAACATTGCTGAAGAAAACTATAATGGCAAGCTTAGTTGTACTCTTAAAAGTGCCAAACATAAGAACAACGCTTTGTGGGAAACCGTAAAACATTTCATGAGTCGCAGTCAATCCCCGGCCATCCATTCCTTACCACATGAACACCGCCATGGTCCTGAGAGTTTATCCAAAGCTGAAATATTTAATCTTTTTTTCCTAAGCCAGAGTAATCTTGACACTTCCAGGGCTGGCGTGCTCCCAACCATATATCTACCCACTAATATTCTTGAGTCCATTCAAATCAACCAAAACGAAGGTCTGGATATTTTAAACAGTTGAGATGTCACCCAAAAAAAAACACCAGTCCGGATAAAATCTGCGCTCGTCTCAAAGGAGCGCCATCTATTTGCGTATCCCAAACTAAATTATTCAATGTTTCTTTACAGCTTCAAGCTTTTTGCCTGCTTATGGAAGCAAGCACATGTCACCCTTTTATACGAAACGGCGGCCGTACTTTTTGTAACAATTGTCGTCTTAGCTCTCTTTTACGTTGTATCGGTAAGGCACTTGAGAAAGTCATTTTTGAGCATGTGTTTAATTTCTTCAGGGATAATTTAATTTTGTCTGCTAACCAGCCTGGTTTTATACCTGGCGACTCGACAGTCAACAGCTTCTTTCCCTGTATCACGAACTCTACCTTGCAATTGATCTGCAGAAAAAAGAGCAAATTGTTTTTCTTGATATAAGCAAAGCATTCGATCGTCTTTGGCACAGGGTTTATTACATAAATTGAAACGCAATGGCTTATCGGGTTCTTTGCTCGGTTGGTTTCAAAATAATTTGTTTAATCGCCGACAGTGCGTCGTACTGAATGGCCAGGCATCTGATTGGGGCGCCATAAATGCTGGTGTCCCACAGGGCTCTGTACTACATGTAGGTCGGCTTTTATTTTTGATTTTCATAAATGATTATTATGGATATTGCCCAGTCAAATATGAAACTGTTTGCAGATGACACTTCCTTGTTTCTTACTGTTGATAATCCAAATTTAACGATAGCCATGCTAAACAGTGATCTTTCTTCTGTTGAATCTTGGTCTTCTGAATTGTTGGTAGCTTTTAATGCTCTGAAAAGAGATGGTATGTTGGTATCTCGAAAAAGGAACCTAGTAAATCATCCTCCTTTAGTATTTCAAGACCACCAGCTGGAAGAAAATAACCAGCACAAGCATTTAGGGCTTGTATTCCGATCTGACCTTAGGTGGAACGAACACACCAATACTATCGTCATCAAAGCCACTAAACAAATCGATATTTTGACAACACTACGGTATACCCTCAATAGAAAAACGCTAGTAATTATCTATAAATCATGTATCCGACCTTTAATGGAATGCGGTTCTGTTGTCTGGGATGGCTGTACTCAGGCTGATGCATTAATGTTGGAATGTATTCAATTGGATGCTGCCCGCGTCATTTCTGGTGCCATGCACACCACACCAAATGCTTAACTGTATGAGGAAACTGGTTTTGTAACATTGAAAAAGCGTAAAGAAATAAGTAAGTTAATCTGTATTTACAAAATTAAAAATAATCTAGTTCCAGAATATCTTAGTAACACTATTTTTGATGACCCAAACGTCAATAGAAGATATAATACGAGACAACCCCCAAATCTGCAACACTTTAGAGCGAAAACAGAACTATTTGATAACTCATTCTTCCATGCAACTACTAGACTTTGGAACCAATTGCCCTCCAAGTTAAGGAATTTTAATTCTTTGCCTCAGTCCAAAAATAAAATCAATACCAGTGTTCCTCTACCATCCAAACAGATGGAATTACGTTATGTTGGCATAAGATTTCCAGCAGTTATACATGCAAGATTACGCATGGGCCGCAGCCAGCCAGCCAACTGAATGCACATGTATTTGAGATAGACGTTTCTGATACTCTTGAGTGGCGACGTGGGCAAGGTACTGAAAACGTTTCGGATTACTTTTTTGTTTGTCCCTTTCATGTTATTCGCAGAAATGATCTCCACAGAATTGTAACAACTTATACCCCCTTCAGTCTTGAAACAACTTTATATGGTGCTTCAGGCTGCAGTTTCGAGAACAACAAGAAAATATTTTTGACTGTCCACTGTACATTACAAAAACTAAGCGTTTTAAGTCCGGTGCCAGCACATGATTCGAATATTTTGTATTTAACTTTGTAACCATGAATTTATATGATTTGTTTATCACACGGTGTATTATATACACTATACTGCAAAAAGCCCCGCTGTCTGTCCCGCATCGTGTGCTATGTCCTACTTCAATCTGTTAGTTTAGTGCAAAGCTCTATTTATTATTCATACTTCACTATTTAAAACTCCTGAAAACCATTTAATGAGAGCATTGCACAACGCCTAGTGATGTTCCGTCTGTCCTGTCAATTGTCCTTCTTCTACAAGAGGGGTTAGCATAGGGCCTTGTCCTTCTCTCCAATTGTTTCCCTTTATGGAATAAAATATGTTTATACCAAAAGTCACATTAAATACATTCCAGTACTCAGGCTGGTCTCTTGGCCACCTTGGTGTCTTATTCTCATCAATTCTTTCTTTCTTCTTTACAGCCAGTTTAGTTTTGTTCGTAGTTTTTCTTGGACACCATACCATCAAGAAATACTAAATTTTGCACAGTTACTGACGTAGCAGTCAAAATGAAGTATCTGGTTTGGAGTAGTCGATATGTTGAAAAGTATGCAAATCATTGGAAATCTGTCACCGAAGCAGAGAAAAGTAAGACATCATCAGCATGAGCTAAAGAATTGTAAATATCAGCACAAACACCTGTTACTTTGCCATATATACTCAGCCGAATTAGTAAATCACGCCGAGGAAAGTTGTTGACCTGGAGCAGAGTAAACAGAGGTGCCTTTCCTGGTGCCATGAGATGCATCAAACCTCGGCTCTGTATTCCTTCCCATTTAACTCTAGCTTTTCCTCTCTCAGTGCCAAGTCTTCACGGAGTCGCATGTTTTTCTCAACGTACTTTGTGCGCATTGCTCGTGGTGCGCCGAGAAATGCTGTTGACGTGGAGCACTGTCATGATCTCTGCAACTGAAGTCTTGTACTCGAATGATAGGTCGGTTTACAAAGAATGTGAACCCAGTATCGTCATGTCAATTGAAAGTACATCGACATAAGGGATCCCGTGAGCGTTGAAGATGTGCAGTGGCGAAACTCTATACGGAAGGTCATCGGCAGCTGATGACAGTTCTCGCCCGAGCGAAGCGAGGATGGGACGGATGCAAGCTCGGGCGGGACTTGTGTGTGCCGATGCTCCTCCGTCCATTGCTCACCTTCAATTTTTCCCATTCTATCATAGGAAAAATTCTTTATTTTACCCGCAATTTTACCTTTCGAAGTACAAATATTATTGTGAATTTGGCGGATGATCTCCAGAATGATTTCAAGCAGTATTAGGCCATGAATATATCATTGCGCCACAGGAAATAGAAACGCGTGGCATTAATCTTTAATTTCTGTTTGTCAGATGACGTAATTTGTGGCACCATCTATTGAATGCGCTGAGGTGCAGACAACATTTCTATACAATATTCTATGCTGGTAATTCAACCTGTTAAGATAGAAATAAACAGAGCTATCATTTTGTAGCTCATGAAAAAGCTTACAAATAGTGTTATGTATTATACATCAAAATGTTCCTTACAATTTTTGCAACAAATAAAGAGCATAAAATTTGGGCATGGACAGGAAAGTTTTTTAGCAAATTGTCATGGCAACCAGCTCTACATATTATCAATCATGCGATGGTCTACCGTGGCGCACGAGATTTGGCTACTTCAGGAAGCTGCGTACCACGTAGCCCGAAGGGCTAAGTGGTATGAAAGGCTAAGTGGTATGAAGGGCTGAGTGGTAAGCAGCTTGCCGAAGCCAAATCTCGTGTACATGGCATTGTGGTTTTATCTCATATTCAAGGCAAGTAGTTGGCATATAAAAACACACAAACAAACAGACAACAACAGCAGCAAATGCATTAATGCCGCTCTTTTGTAAGATATGGAAAATAAATCCCCCTCAATAACGTTGCTTCTTCGCTGTTGCCATTGTTTTCGTCTGCTTCAAAATAAAAACGAAGCTCCGGTTGTACACGTCTTTCCTATACCACGATGTGCCGTGTCGCGACACACACCGTGGTATACGAAATATGGAACACGCCTTTTAACCAATCAGCGTGCTCTATTTGCCTTGATTATAAGATAATACTTCTTGCAATGTCATTGGCATTGGGAGGGCACAGTGATGACTCCAGCTGAACCAGTGTGTACAGCGGTACCAGTCTGCATACCTTGATAATATTTACTTGAGCCCAATTGCAAACTGCACATTGTTTTCCACTGTCAAGCCAAAATCTGCCTTTCTACTAGCGAAATTATTAAAAATAAAACATTCCATCCCTAGGTATCAAAGTTTATGTGCACTCTCCGATCGCACAGGCAAAATTACCCCACCCCTACCCCCACCATAATGTCACAGCAGGAAAGTAGTGTCAGCTTACTTCCGGTTTAATAAGTGAACTCACCACCGCAAACGTGGGGTGAGTTGCAGAACTATGCAGGTCTGCAACAATGCCATAACAATGAAATTACCCAACTACTACGACTAAAATAAGTTTCTGATACCAGTTTCATAATAACACCCATATGGTAAAAATGGTAAAGCACCGCATCGCTTGAAAAACAATCCACCATGCCAAAAGAGAGTCCTAACATATTTGAAGCGATGAGATACATTATGATGAGTCGACAAAAATAAAATAATAAATCATGCATGTTATATTGAAGCGTACACCCAGTTAATGGGATTATACATTAGATCATCGTTACATATTTGGTTTCGTTAAGGTCTAGCAGTCTGAAATCTTATGCAAGTATTGGTTTATTCTGTAATTACCAACATCCTCACTCACCCCATTATAGAATTTATCCATCTGTTCACAAGCTTTTTAAATCAGTTACGTTTTTGTTGTTGGAAAGTGCGATATGGCAGAACCTTTCATAGGTACATTGTATATATGTTTTCTTTCTCCATAGGACACTGATGTGTGATTTAGAATTAGATGGTTGCTTTAATAGCAAAAAACTTACAAGTTAAAGTAAGAATGGCACCACTATCTGTAACACTTTTGAAGATATTCAAGATTAAGATTTTGGCTATTTACCTAATTTGCATAATTTAAAATGCTACCATTTTAAAGTTCAATAGATCTGCCAATAGCACAAAAGTATGATTCAAGTGAGAATGATATCGTTCTTCAAGTTTTGAAGATTTGCCTTATTTGTGTAATTTTAAACGCTACAACTTTAGTTCAAAGGTCACTGGAAATCAAAGTTAGCGTTTTGTTTAGTGTACACCTCTTGATGAATGAAAATCATTTATGGCCCAAACGAAAAATTAGTTCTGAATAGACAGATTTAAATATTTTAAGTGCCCCTGATTAGCATAAATTACAATGCTACAACTTTGCCTTCATGTTCACTGGATTCATAACTGGCACAAACCTTCTAACTTTTTTAAAGTGCCCTATACTAGCATAAATTATAATGCTACAATTCTGGTTAACTAGCCACTAAATTTATCACGGCCACTATCCTTTAATTTAAAATTGGAATCGGACCTCTGTCTATGAAAGGTCTGAATATATTCAAGATTCTTAATTTCCAAATGCCCTAATTAGCATAAATTGAAATGCTACAACTTTAGTTTACTATCCATTTAATTCGCCACTGGAATTGGAATGGGACCTTTATCATAATCGTTTTGAAGATATTCAAGAGTAAAATTTTTCAAGTGCCCGAATTAGCATAAATCAAATGCTATAACTTTCGTTTACTGTTCAATGGATTTGCCTTTGGCACAAACCTTTACATTGAAATTGGAATGACACCTCCCTCTATAATACTTTTGAAGATTTTCAAGATTTGAGTTTTTTAAGTGCCTCCAGTGAACATAATTTGAAACACATCTTTTTTTCATATTCTCTTTAATTGCAAGTGTCACCAACCTACATGTGCAGGGGTTTAATTTTGTGCCCATGTACAATAGTCTTGAAGATATGGAACTTTTCATATTTTAATTCACCATAATTTGCATAATTTTGAACATCATGACAATTTCAAATGATATGCTCAATTTCATTTGTAGGTCAGTCACCTTGCCAAGTTTGGTAGTCTGTGGAAAAACAATGTTCGAGAAAAATTGAAGGGAAATGGACGTAAATAAATAAATACGTAAATAAAAATAAACAACAAAATTAAAAGAAAGAATTCTTGGAAAATAAAATGTCTGGGGGTGAACCCAGACGTAATGAATACAATATGAACAATTAACATGTGGGTGCACGGTTGGCTGAGCGGTAAGACGCTCGCCTTTCCCCTCTGCGACCCGGGTTCGATTTAACTGAGATCCTACTCACTTCCTGTGTTGCTGGGGCAACAGACTGATGCTTCCACCATGATCAGGGCAGATTTGTATTAAATACTGCATACACATCCATAACTAACACTGTACAACCAAAAGAGAGCCCATTTCTAATCAATTTAGGTATCCTTTATGTTTCAAATATATGTTAATACATTTTCTGAAGATAATTCTGTGTTCCTGTTGTTCAGGCTATTGAGAAAGAACTTTTGACTATGCTAAATACATGGATCTGCCCTGATGCAGGTGGCTCCCTCTTTTGTTTAATAGGTGTTAGAGTAGGACGACATTTAAATATGAATACATCCTATGAAATCTTTATTGTGTCATTTAAAAAAACACTGATTTTGCTATGATTTCTTTTTCACAAAAATAGTATTGGCTTTTCTCTTTATCAGTTTAGAAAGTTAAGCATTCAACAAAAAATACAAAGGCTGAATCGTTTTAGGTAACTGGAAAGAGCAATTGCTAGAATATGTCGATGCTGACCAGTTGCCAGTATACTGGGGTGGCACCTGCACTGACCCAGATGGAGATCCACGCTGTCGCTCCAGGGTGAGTTATTATGTGGAAAGCAATGTATCAACCCTCACTGTATGAGCTGTTTGTACTGACCAGGGATATGTTATTCAGGTAACATGTCCCTGCACTGACCAAAGGCGCTTTCATTTGACAGGTGTTATGTTTATCCTGACAAGACTGGACACGGGGTTGCGTCTTGTGGGAGGATATTACCAGAATCTATTTGGACTCCATTCATAGTTTGTATTTTCTAAGTGGCAACAGCGCATGATTATACTCCTCAGCGCCCAATTTCTATTGTTTTCAGCGGAGTCTAATTTTCATAGAGCTCCTCTCTTCCTAGGAGTCTAATTGAATTAGATCCGCTGAAGTGCAAGTGACCTCATGACGGGACTTTGCAATGGAACTTCGACAATTTTTGTCTGCACTTTTTAATGAAAAAAATATTTTGTCCCTGGCAGGGTTTGAACCACGAATTCTGTGATCTACGGCTGAGCGTGCTGTCCATTACGCTAAACATCTGAGACGATGCCTTACGGATTTTACACAATATTTATTCCAGCGTGTCTATTGTTGACCAGCATTGAATAGGGTCAGGGAGCGTGACAGGTCAAGTGTCAAAGGTCGTTACATTATGTACTCTTACTTGTCGCTTTTCTCTTCGAAATCAAGTCTTTTAACTTTGTTTCAAGTAGGAAATACTTTTATAATACCCATCTTTTGGAGTATAAGTATGTCAGACGCCTCGTAGAGTTTTCCAATTGAATTAGAAGACTCGCGCTGCGCGCTCGTCTTCTAATTCAATTGGAAAACTCTACACGGCGTCTAACCTATACTTAGATGAAACATCTGGTGGTTCTGGTGTGTTGGTTCATCTAATTGGTTGAAGAGTGAAGACGTTTGAATTGAACTTCTTGTGAGTAGTGCCACCAAGCGGTTCGTGTCTTGAGGCTTTTTCATCGGTACTACCGCTTTTGCAGTTATGAATTACCCTGTGTTATGCTCAGGGAGATGCGTTCTTCTTTACCTTGGCAATTTTAAATTTGTCTGGAAAAATACCACTTTTAAAAGAATGGTTTATGATGGCAGTTAGAGGTTTACTTACGGGTTCCAAACTAAGTTTGACAAGGACTAGCGATACATTATCTACTCCAGTACTTTTTTTATTAGAGTTACGTATCACTTTTTAAATTTGTTCTTCATCCACATGGGCAAAATTGAAAGTGGAATTGATGTATATATTTTGAACATAAGATTGAAAGTCTATTTTTCATGCATGTCGATTTTCTGTGTCAGTTTTGAACTAATATTGACGAAGAAATCATCGAATTGAGATGCAATGTCTTGTGTGTCTGATATTTGTTTGTCGCTAATATTAAAATATTTAGGTAGCTCTTTGTTCTCATTGGATTTATTTAACACATCTTTACTTGTTTTCCAAGTATTTTCAATATCATTTTTGTGTTTGTCAAATTCAGTCTGATAGTAGGCATAATTTGCTCTTCTGACCATAGAGCAGACCTCATTCGAGCAATCATGAAGTCTTCTATGTAGATCATTGTATCTTTCATTTTCAGGTGTTATAGCATGGACTTTCTTATGTAAGAATCTCTTGGCCAGTTGCACACGTCTGGCTTAAGCTAGGATTGTCTCAATCCCGACTCAAATTGGGCTTGAGCTGTATGTCCGTTTCCACACGTCGGGTACTGATTCAAGCTGAGCTTCAAGCTAGACTTACTTCTGAACCTGCCTATGGGTTGGTTTGAATCCAGGTTCAACTCTTGTAACACGCGTTCTGTGGTATAAATTGTGTCAGTTCTTACGTGTTTCTTCGTTATCAAATATTATTAGGAATGAATGGTGCAGTGGGACCAAGGGATCCTATCACAATAACAACAACAACAACAACAACAACAACAACAACAACAACAAAAGTCTTCAAAAACGTACTGGAAATAACTGTCTTGTTTATGGAGTATCATGAATTATTTCAAATATTATACTGTATTAGCAAACACTTTACCGAGCATCAATTTTGCAGATTTCACAAAAAATCAACATTTGACAGATTTTATTTTCTTGATTTACATATATATTTTGGAAAAAAAGGGCGAAACCAAGAAATAATAATTGCTACTTCTTGGTTTCGCTACTTGCTACTACATGGAAATTTAGGATATTAAATAACTTGGGTAAATTTGTATTTATGTAGTAAGCAGCTAATCAGAAATCCACAAGCCAAAACTAACTTACCTACTTTCTTTCTTTCTCTGTCTTTGTTTCTTTCATTCTATTTTTTTTCATGCTTTCTTTCTTCTTTCCTTACTTCATTTCGTCTTTTTTCTTTTTCTCATGCTTTTTTCTTTCTTTCTTCCTTCCTTTCTTTTTTTCGTCTCTTGCCATCTTTTATTTTTCTTTCTTCCTTTTTCTCTCATGCTTAATTTCTTTTTCTTTGTTTCATTCTTTGTTTGTCTCTCTCTCAAATTTTCCTATCTTTCTTTCTCTGAATCTTTCTCTTATATTTCTTTCTACCTTCTTTTTTCTTTCTTTCTTTCTTTCTTTCTTTCTTTCTTTCTCTCCCTACTTTCCTACATTTCTTTCTTTCTATCTTTCTTTCTACCTTTCTTTTTCTTTCTTTCCAGTCTTTCTTTCTTACTTTCTTTCTTTCACTCCCTACTTTCATACCTTTCTTTCTCTCTATCTTACTTTCCTTTTACCTTCCTTGTTCTTTCTTTCCAGTCTTTCTTTCTTTCTCTTTCTCCTTCTTTCTTCCTTCCTCTTTCTTTCTAGCTTCCTTTCTTTCTTTCTATCTGTCCCTTCTTTCCTTCTTTTTTCTTTCGTTATTCATTTTTGTTACTAATTATTGACTAATTGATTAACTAGGCAGATTGGGAGTAAAACGAATTTCCAAGGAACTATTTATAGCAACGCGACTTTAAACTAGAAGAATAAATTGCTTTGTGGTTAATATCTGGGGTGCTTGCTCAAAAAACAACACATATAACCCCCCCCCAAAAAAAAACAAAAAAAAAAAACCAAAACAAAAGCTCGTGGGTGTTCAATAGTCGACATTCTTACCCCAACCAGCACGTTGAAATGTACAAAAGTATACAGAGGACCCATGAAAAAGATTAACAATACGTCTTAAAAGTAACCATCATCTACGTGTAAATTACTGTCTAAAAAGTTTAGAATGAAAATAATAAATACGCAGAATATACTTTTTTATCAATAGAAATTAAGATAAATTCAAAATCAGTGATACTGTAACTTTACTTCTTACAACACATGAACTCGTATTAGTCAGAGAAACAGATGGAATGCATTCCCTGAAAATATTAACGAGGTTTAGTTTGGAGTTGATTATTTCACTGAATGCATGACCTCAAATTCTGTTACCTTGTATAATACATTACTTTGTATGGCATCCGCAATTGACAAAAAAGGCCAAAATATTCCACATTTGCAGCTGCTGCAGCAGTGAGCACAATACCTGTGGGTTATGAAACATGCTTCACTTTTAGAACAATGGATAACATCACAAAATATTTCATAAACGCACATTAACAACATTTGTAAATGTTTACAATTAAGGTAAATTCTTTTACTCTTATAAATTATTATGGACTCTTTTATCAGTTTTAAGGAAAATTTGGATTCTCAAATATGAAATAGTAAATGCTAGCCCATCTAAAAACAAACAATCCTGACAATGGTTGGATCTTCAATTTAGACCCATATAATTTGGAAAGAAAAACATACCTACAAAAGATTATTTGGTTTCGATGCATTATGTATATGACATAACATAAGACATGCATGTTATAAGTCTAAAAACTGACAGCAGACCTTCAAATATCAAGATTGTTTGTCGTATCCATATTACATGTATTTTGCCGCGGCTTTTTTGGAAATATTAATCATAAATAAGCTGTGAAAATGTAAACTCCGTGAAAATTTAATACTTTCGATGAAACTGGATATTTTGTTGCCACATTGTGTTCATGTGTTTGACGATGTTTCAATGTTACATTAATGCGTATTAGTCAAACAATTATAAAATTTATAAATTGTTTTAAAGCAAAATTGTCTGAATTGTGTTATGATGTAAGTAAGGTACATATGAACTGTTATGCAGTTACGTTTCCGTGTCAAGAAGGGTATATTTTGTTCTGCTCCTGCATGTAGCTTGTATCCAAATTCATATACGTATGAAAATATACATAACTATCTAAAGAAGTGCAGATGGATCAGAAATGATGGACTTATCTACAAATAGTGAAGAGAAGTTTCAAGAATTCGTTGAAGTTCAGCAAAACAAATTATTTTAACAATGACGTAGAATGAAACCAAGTTCAAGCCGAGATAACGTAAGCTGAGCTTGAGCACACCCTGTGCAAACCAGCTGGTCACATACAAACCTGGAATTATCCAAGGATAAACCCGAGATATGACAAGCCTGACTTCGTGAATCAAACTCCAGCTTGAGCCTTGGCTTAAGAAATACGTGCGCAACTGACCATCTATGTTTTATTTTGCGAAGAATATCCTGGGTGATCCATTTTTTTATGTTTATATTTATTGAATCTTTTTCTTTTTAAGGGAGAGTGTTTGTTAATCAAATCCTCCAATTTAATTGCGAATTTCTGATCATACGTTACATGTAATTTTGGGTTCGCATTAACATTATGATCAAAGACAGATCCCCGGTCTGTGTTGCTTATGGCCAGTTGCACACGTCTGGCTTAAGCTAGGATTGTCTCAATCCCGACTCAAGGTGGGCTTGAGCTGTATGTCCGTTTCCACACGTCGGGTACTGACTCAAGCTGAGCTTCAAGCTAGACTTACTTCTGAACCTGCCTGTGGGTTGGTTTTAATCCAGGTTCAACTCTTGTAACACGCGTTCTGTGGTATAAATTGTGTCAGTTCTTACGTGTTTCTTCGTTATCAAATACTATTAGGAATGAATGGTGCAGTGGGACTAAGGGATCCTATCACAACAACAACAACAACAACAACAACAACAACAAAAGTCTTCAAAAACGTACTGGAAATAACTGTCTTGTTTATGGAGTATCATGAATTATTTCAAATATTATACTGTATTAGCAAACACTTTACCGAGCATCAATTTTGCAGATTTAACAAAAAATCAACATTTGACAGATTTTATTTTTTTGATTTACATATATATTTTGGAAAAAAAGGGCGAGCACAAGAAATAATATTTGCTACTTCTTGGTTTCGCTACTTGCTACTACATGGAAATTTAGGATATTAAATAACTTGGGTAAATTTGTATTTATGTAGTAAGCAGCTAATCAGAAATCCACAAGCCAAAACTAACTTACCTACTTTCTTTCTTTCTCTGTCTTTGTTTCTTTCATTCTATTTTTTTCATGCTTTCTTTCTTCTTTCCTTACTTTATTTCGTCTTTTTTCTTTCTTTCATGCTTTTTTCTTTCTTCCTTCCTTCCTTTCTTTTTTTCGTCTCTTGCCATCTTTTATTTTTCTTTCTTTCTTTTTCTCTCATGCTTAATTTCTTTTTCTTTGTTTCATTCTTTGTTTCTCTCTCTCTCAAATTTTCCTATCTTTCTTTCTCTGTATCTTTCTCTTATATTTCTTTCTACCTTCTTTTTTCTTTCTTTCTTTCTTTCTTTCTTTCTTTCTTTCTACCTTTCTTTTTCTTTATTTCCAGTCTTTCTTTCTTACTTTCTTTCTTTCCCTCCCTACTTTCATACCTTTCATTCCCTCTATCTTATTTTCCTTTTACCTTTCTTGTTCTTTCTTTCCAGTTTTTCTTTCTTTCTCTTTCTCCTTCTTTCTTCCTTCCTCTTTCTTTCTAGCTTCCTTTCTGTCTTTCTATCTATCCCTTCTTTCCTTCTTTTTTCTTTCTTTATTCATTTTTGTTACTAATTATTGACTAATTGATTAACTAGGCAGATTGGGAGTAAAACGAATTTCCAAGGGACTATTTATAGCAACGCGACTTTAAACTAGAAGAATAAATTGCTTTGTGGTTAATATCTGGGGTGTTTGCTCAAAAAACAACACATTTAACCCCCAAAAAAACAAAAACAAAAAAAAAAACAAAAGCTCGTGGGTGTTCAATAGTCGACATTCTTACCCCAACCAGCACGTTGAAATGTACAAAAGTATACAGAGGACCCATGAAAAAGATTAACAATACGTCTTAAAAGTAACCATCATCTACGTGTAAATTACTGTCTAAAAAGTTTAGAATGAAAATAATAAATACGCAGAATATACTTTTTTATCAATAGAAATTAAGATAAATTCAAAATCAGTGATACTGTAACTTTACTTCTTACAACACATGAACTCGTATTAGTCAGAGAAACAGATGGAATGCATTCCCTGAAAATATTAACGAGGTTTAGTTTGGAGTTGATTATTTCAATGAATGCATGACCTCAAATTCTGTTACCTTGTATAATACATTATTTTGTATGGCATCCGCAATTGACAAAAAAGGCCAAAATATTCCATATTTGCAGCTGCTGCAGCAGTGAGCACAATTCCTGTGGGTTATGAAACATGCTTCACTTTTAGAACAATGGATAACATCACAAAATATTTCATAAACGCACATTAACAACATTTGTAAATGTTTACAATTAAGGTAAATTCTTTTACTCTTATAAATTATTATGGACTGTTTTATCAGTTTTAAGGAAAATTTGGATTCTCAAATATGAAATAGTAAATGCTAGCCCATCTAAAAACAAACAATCCTGACAATGGTTGGATCTTCAATTTAGACCCATATAATTTGGAAAGGAAAACATACCTACAAAAGATTATTTGGTTTCGATGTATTATGTTTATGACATAACATAAGACATGCATGTTATAAATCTAAAAACTGACAGCAGACCTTCAAATATCAAGATTGTTTGTCGTATCCATATTACATGTATTTTGCCGTGGCTTTTTTGGAAATATTAATCATAAATAAGTTGTGAAAATGTAAACTCCGTGAAAATTTAATACTTTCGATGAAACTGGATATTTTGTTGCCACATTGTGTTCATGTGTTTGACGATGTTTCAATGTTACATTAATGCGTATTAGTCAAACAATTATAAAATTTATAAATTGTTTTAAAGCAAAATTGTCTGAATTGTGTTATGATGTAAGTAAGGTACATATGAACTGTTATGCAGTTACGTTTCCGTGTCAAGAAGGGTATATTTTGTTCTGCTCCTGCATGTAGCTTGTATCCAAATTCATATACGTATGAAAATATACATAACTATCTAAAGAAGTGCAGATGGATCAGAAATGATGTACTTATCTACAAATGGTGAAGAGAAGTTTCAAGAATTCGTTGAAGTTCAGCAAAACAATTATTTTAACAATGACGTAGAATGAAACCAAGTTCAAGCCGAGATAACGTAAGCTGAGCTTGAGCACACCCTGTGCAAACCAGCTGGTCACACACAAACCTGGAATTATCCAAGGATAAACCCGAGATATGACAAGCCTGACTTCGTGAATCAAACTCCAGCTTGAGCCTTGGCTTAAGAAATACGTGCGCAACTGACCATTAGCTCATCAAGGAAGTCATGGGTGGCATTGCTGGTGAATGATCTAAAGTTTATTTGTTTTTTATTAATATAATTTGCTTTTGTGTCAAGATTAATGGCTGAGATTGTTGCCATATGATCGTACAATTTATGAACTAAAATTCCAGTTTCAACAGGATTACAGGAATTAGAATTTTTACTAAACATGTTATCAATCAGCGTGGCATTTCTTCTAGACAATCTAGTTGGTAGTGATATATTTGGTGACATGTTATCTCTCTCTCTCTCTCTCTCTCTCTCTCTCTCTCTTTCTCTCTCTCTCTCTCTCTCTCTCTCTCTCTCTCTCTCTCTCTCTCTCTCTCTCTCTCTCTCTCTCTCTCATTCAGTTCGTGTGCATTCACCCGTGGTTGGGTAAGCGCAATTCTATGCTCACTTTTTCTGATAGTATCAAAGTTACCTTCACAATTAAAATTTGTTTTATTTTTAATACTCGAAGGGTACCTTCCGATTTCACCCGTGACAACAGTATTTGTCATTTTTGTGTGCACTCCCAAAATATATATATATATACTGCCGGGGGGGGGGGAGATGTTAGTGTTCCGCTCACCCTGATGAGTGCTGTTCTCCCTGTTGCTGTTACCCTCCCCCCTCCCCACTTCATGACACTGCCTTCTCCGTAGCGGTCGCATTCAACCATACATCCTTCTACGATTCGAACCTGTTGGAAGGCACTCGTCGAACCCTTATTCTTCCATCATGGAAATTCAAGCAGATTCGGGATTCATATGACCACTTAACGCTGCTCCATTGATTTCTGGTCCATGCTGCATGTACATGTACCTCACACCACTGTAGCCGTCGTGTCTTGTGTGCAGGACTGACAGGGATGTGAATGGCAGGGCAGTATGCCCTCAGTTTGGCCGACAGTAATCTCTTATTAATGGTTGAATGTGATGCCCTGATATTGCAGGCCTGGCGCCACTGCTGACGATACCTTCCGGTGGAAAGAAACCTCTGTCTCTTCACATACTGGATCGAGTGACGGTCGTCCGTCCCATCTGACAGTCTTAGACTTAGTGCCCAGATACAGCCTTCCTCTTGCATCCTCTGGTTTCCTGGAAACGCTCCCATCATCTTTTAGCGATGGCCTGGAGCACCCGCATAACCCTGGCAACCTCCCGTTGGGAAAGGCCAGTCCCCAACATCTCAGTGATTCTGCCCCTGTCAAATTCAGACAGTTGTGAGTGAGCCGTACGCCGTGACAGTTTGGATTCACATTGATCCGAGTAGTGCCATGGCCAAGCCCATATATGCACCCCAGACACACTTTTGGCACCTCTCTGGTTGTTGTCTTGCTTTCATGACATTGTGTGTGTGTGTGTGTGTGTGTGTGTGTGTGTGTGTGTGTGTGTGTGCGTGTGTGTGTGTGTGTGTGTGACTCCTCAGGCATACCCTAAGCTATCCCTGTTGATGTTACATAATATTCAATGCGACAGCCATATTTTCCATATATAAAAGCATATTTAGAGCGGTCCGCGTAAAATCAATGGGGGTGGCATATTTTTCCAGCCAGGAGTATATCTTGCAAAACTGATATTTTATTGCTCAGTTGGGTATGATATATAAAGCTTTTCCAACCAATTATCATCAAATAATTTCTTGTTTCTAATGTTTGAATACCCTCAAATGTTGCATTCATATGAGGCAATAGGTTTATTGATTGATCAAAAAGTTTCATACCGGGGTGTGAATTTGATTTAGTCAAGCCCAGTTTTTTAAAAACTTAGATACAGCTTTTAAGGCTCTTTTCTGTATGTTCTCTCGGGCTCTTTGCATATTGCCAGTGGCCGTCAAGAAAACACTCAAACATTTATACTACGATACCTTTTCTAACTTGTTACCTCAATGTAGAAATTCAGGTTAAATTAAGACCATTATTATTAAACAGGAGTATTTTTGTCTTGTCTCTATTACTTTTTAATCTCCACCTGTAACAATACATACATACGTTTGTTCAGGTGTCTTCCAATACCCTCTGCTGTTATGCTGACAAAAAAATAAGGAAGTATTAGAGAAAAACTCTAACCGTTCTCGCTTTGACGGTGAAATGCTGGTCGATTCAGCCACAACGTCATGAGGTCTGGACAAACACAATTATGGTGGTGGAATTAATAAATGGACACACAGTGTATAAGACATACGATGCATGTGTATTAAAACTTTCTGCATTGATGTTATGAATACATAAATCTATGACATACACCCATCATGACAATCAAAGTTATTCCTCTTTGCAGGTTGTTACCTGTGGCGAAGTTCCAAAATCTTATTATCGGTCAGAAAATTTCAATTTTGACCCAGAAAAAGCCAAGACAGTCACTGTAGGAGCACGAACCAGTCATGCAGTGGAGATGCCGATTCATAGACGAGGCACTGTAATCAGGTATCTAATCTTGAACACTTACCATTGATACTAGAAGCCTTAATCCAGATCTGAGCAGTCATGTCAAAATCCGACTAAGGGAATACACCCATGTTTTGTATTGATATCCTTATAGGATGTATTCGTATTCACTGGTATCGTGTGCTGCCACCTTGTGTGCAGCAAGGAACCTCAGAGGAAGGAAGGCAGATTGATGTACGGTAAAACCTCATTATAATGACACAATTTGTTCCCTGGAAAATGTGTCTGATATCTGAATATGTCAGACAAATGTGTCGCATCACAAAGGAATCTAGCTCTAAGTCCTTGAAAACTTGTGTCGTTAAGTGAATATGTCGGATATCTGAGTGTCGTTATAATTAGTTCTCACTGTATTTAGCATGGATAAATGACCTTCTGTGATAAACTGTATACCTGGAGACAACAAAAGGCTTCAGAAAAGTTGGTTACATATGGATACCACCTATTCGTAGACTTCACGACATTGCAATATAAATGCTGCTCTCAATGAAACTTTCTATTTTTAATGGGGGATATATATTATCTTGATTTGCAAACTATTCACGCCTTGTGAAGCAAAAGAGCGCCGTTCCGCATAGAAAAACATCTAACCAATACCGATATTGTTTAAAAGTGTTTCCAATTTGCTCAATTATCATAAGCATGTATTGTTACAACTAAGGAATCTAAAAATTGGCTAGAGACACCCTCCCTATCCATTTTCGTTTAGCATTAAATTTAAACCGGCTTAAACAATACGGTTCACAAAAATGAAGATTTCATAATTTTGATGTCAAGGTAGAACAGCACATGAATAATTTGATCGTGACACGGATCATTAACCATAGCTTTACAGGGTTGAGTATTAAAAAATATGATACGATCCTGATGAAATTTAAACTTGTCTTTTGAGGTGGATGTTTAAGACGAAGCATAGCAGCATCAAGATATCCATGTTTCAACAGAGAGCTTCCGGTATTCGTGAAATAATTCCTTCAACGTTAGTAGACAGCCACTTGATACCCGAAGACGGACACGTAATGTGCGAAGAGAGAGGAATGTGTAAGTGCACTTTATGCACCTTCCATCCAAAGTTCTGCCAAGATAAAACACATCCATCACACATCCCTGGGGAGAAGGAGACCAGCATGCTAAACTTGTTGCCAAGAGAAATGGCATGACCAACACAACACATCAATTTAGCTTTGGTTTCTTGGTCTAATGCAAATGTTTTGAACTTTTGAAAATGCCAACGGCCGGATTTAATCAGACATATTTTACAGAGAAAAGGTGGATGAAAAGTGAGAACAGAATGATCGAATTTTGGCAAGTGGAGGGTGAATAAACTGCCCCAAAATAAATTTTCATTTTTGGAAGGGCGGGAGGGAAAATATGAAAGCTTCAGAACCGTTACAGGACTTTGTAATTCAAATTTCGAAGAGCAAGATTCGTGTCGTCTGCGCCGAGTCCGGGTGGAAGAAAGAGACCGAATAGCGGTTTGAATTTGGTACGCCAAGGGTTACACCAAACCCAGGGCGGCTTAAATGTGTATGCCCTCCCCCCCCCCCCCCCCCCCCACCTGGTGGGGAAAGTGTGCGTACTCCCAATACAAAGAGCTAAACGTTTAAGTATTCCAGATGCATTTAATACGTTTTTTGCAATAGCTTTGGTTTTTTGGTGCATATTGGCGGGAAAGCAGTTTTTCTAATTGCTCTCCGATTTCATTTAAGATTTACAGCGGCCAATACTGCTTTTAAATTTTAGAAGAAATGGGTTGCATCGCACAAAATGATTTTGAAAATGCCAAAATAAATAGCTTGAATAGGGACTCAATTGTGCTTCGATCAGAAAATATAAGAGATGTAAGGTCCGATTTTCTGCTTCACTATTTTGTAACATCCACATTCTAAAGAATAGGTTAGTGTTCAAACAAACATAAAACACCGAAGAATAGACTAGTGTTCAAACAAACATAAAACACCGTTTTAATCTCACGCCTTCCATGTACAACGTTTTAACGTGCCGAACGCCACAATTTCTTGAGCATTTTAGACAGTCACAGAGGAAAAATACTTGATGTCCAACTGGGCAAAAATAGTACTGACCATGCACAGCGGGACTTTTTTTTTTTTTTTTTTTTTTTTGGAAAACAAGCTAAAACTTGTATTCTTTTCTACTTTCAGATGTTCTGATGTTTGATAACAGCGATAGCTGGTTGTATTCAAGGGAGGTCACGTACCAAATCGATATAGAGGAAAACGAATTACCGGCGGACGGAGACGAATAAATAGTACCGGTAAATGAACTAAGCGACGCACAGCCAATGCAATGATTCTTATGTCTTTTACTTAAAATTGGACACAAATTTTAAAGAGTTAAGTCTGCAAAACGGTAGGTTGTGCAGCTGTGAACACAGAAGAATCCCTCAGCCTTTTCCCGGTCATACACGCCAGATGTCAAATGTCTGCTTCAGATTTTTCATGTTGACAGAAAAAGCTCAGTGCCTGACCACCCAATCCCCAGGGAAGGACAGCGGTTGAGGCGGTCTTATTCTGACCCAAAGCTGTCTTCCTGCCCACAACAATCTAGACCAGGTGGCAGATGTGGACATTTTGTAAACCATTTCAATTCAAACGACTAGCCGCTCGTTATTCACAGTGCCATGCCTCTTTATTTGCCCCCGAAATCATGCCTATGATGTTCCCGTCAGGGGTTTGTCCGCCATGATTTCAGTTAAACCGGAGATTATTTTCTTTTGTCTTTGGAACTGTATGGGCTCCATCGACTTAGAAATTTGAGGTGTTTTCTTCACTTTTCAGAAATATTCAAGATCAGAGGATTCTGTGGCATTCGAAACTGGACGGCTCTAAACAAGTGTCGTTTGAACGACTTGTCTTACCCACCACACCATCAGGTCCGTTGGAATTCAGGGACCCTTTTCCATGCGTCCTTGTCGATAAGAAATCACTCCGCCCTTTGCCGGTCTTGGTTTCCTGATAACTCCGACACACTCTCACTCGTTGTGTCTCCGATCATACACTGCGTGGCTCAAAATGAAGGGTTTCTTGCCGGGGTCTTGCGTCTTTAACCCTCGTCTGGTCAGAATAATATTGAGGCATTAGCTTTCCTTGGTGCCTGTTACGATTGTTAGCATTCCCTATTGAGCACTTAATTTTTGTGCCATAATAGGTCGCTTTCTGATCCCAGAAAAGATGGGTAGCAAAGCCGAAAAAAGAACTGTTTGTCGTTACTATTTTTGGTTATTTGGAGACCTGTGGCTCAATTTTTGTATGTTATGTTACACGCATGTAATTCTTATAAAGACCTTCAATCACGCAATCCTATTATCCCAAGATCATGGTTGATCATATCGTTCCTTGTATGCCTCTAGAATGCTTCTTATAGCAAAGCGACATATGACAGTCTGCCCATTAATATGAAAGTATGCTCTCGAATGTTTAGGGTAAGGCAGAGCGAACTGACAAAACGATAGAATAAGCGTAAAAGTAGCGCACTGCAAACGTGACAAACAGCAGCGGCGTTGTATTCATTACATCGATTTCGAAGAAATGAAGGTTAATAATGTAGTGCTGCGAGACCTTTTTACCAAAAATATTTTGTACGATTGGTTTGAACATATTTTATTTGCAAAAACAATTGGCCAACAGGCACAATTAATGCCTATATGAAGGCCTCTTGTACATGAATTGACAATACAACAAAAAGTGGATAACATCTAGATAACAAATAGAGAACGCAAAGGACATAACAAATATAATGGTAAAGAGGGAGAGGCTAAGGGAATGAATTGGCGTTATTCCTGTACATATATGGACATATAATTGGACATAACAATAAGTGTAATATATATGACTTATTTTTGCAAAATATTTGCCTTGTGTGTAATTATGTTGCTAATTATGATGGCACAACTGCAACCCGGTGCTTGGACAGCTTAGAATTGAATCTTCCAGTGGTTCTAATATATTTGTGTTCTGCTTGAAATATATCCCGATTTCCAGAATTATTTTTTGTTGACAGTCCAAAAAGTAATGTTTTTAAATTAAAGTGTGCAATGGGATCCGGAATTATTTTAGATTGGAGTTCGTCTCTCGCCATAACGTATTTGTTGCATTGGAAAAAATAATGAAAACTGTCCTCTGTCGAGGTACCACAGAAACAAAGTGGTGATTCAATTAGATTCATCCTCTACAAATCGTTGTTCAGCTGGCCACAGCCCATTCTCAGTCTAACGTGAACGGTGAATAATACCTATTCTTCGTTCTCCAAAATAAAACATTTCATTACATTTCGCCTTGGGTTTATTTAATTTCTTCTTAAATTCGCCTAAATCTTGACACTTTTTAACTGATTGTGGGAGAAGCTTCCATTCGCGCACCGTGGCAGCGAAAAAAAAGAACTATGAAAGGTATTTGTACGAGCATAAATTGAGGTAATACCCTGCCTCGACCTGATACTGTATCTAGTGCGTTCTTCAACAGTACGTGGAATTAGTTTTGCATAAATATGAGGGAGCCAGTCCATTAACTATTTTGTACATAAGTATGAGTTTGTGTGTCCGTCGTCGTTCAGAAAGTGGCTCCCATCCCGTTTCAGCATATATTTTACCATGGCTAGTATGGCTTAAAACCCCCCTAACAGCTCTGGCCGCATCCAGCTGAAAATTTTCAAAAAAATCCCTGGCTGACTGTGTGCATCCATCCCAAACTACATCGGCATATTCTAAGCAGGGTCTAACAAACGAAAAATACAAGGATTCAAGTGCACGTCTATTAAGTTTATACTGTAGACATTTCAAAATACCAACCAATCCCCGTGATTTAGCTACAATATAATTAATGTGCGCCGACCAGCTGAGATCTGAAGACAATATAACACCAAGGTGTTTGTGTTGTTCAACACTGTCAATCATTTTTTTGTTCAAATACTAGATCGGGGTGATAAGTAGGCTTTTTCTTTTTGCTAAATAAAAGTGGTTTGGTTTTGGTAAGATTGAATGTTAGAAGCCATTGGTTTGACCAGTCTGAAACTGATGTAAGGTCTTGGTTTAGTGTGACCGCACTTCCAACTGGGTCGTCAATTTGAAAATAACGGATGGTGTCATCAGCGTAAAGTCTTATTACACACTGTACAATGTCTGTTATGTCGTTCACGCAAATAAGGAATAATAGTGGGCGTAATATGGACCCCTGTGTGTACGATTATATAGTGTTTCTAACATCAATTTGCCGAATTATTTATTAAAAGTGTTACATGTGTGAGCATATTTGTGATCAAGGCTGTCGTCTTACAAAAATATATGTCCGAATGCAACGGTGCTGACACAGGAAGCTAATGTGCTATTTGTTATAGAGTGCTGGGCTTCGTTTAGTATTTCTTCACGAATTCCAATTTATTTTTCATCGATAAATCCCTTCTGGAGTAAAGAACTGAACAGTACAGTGTCTTGCATTACATTTTGGGATTAAATGTTAATATATTTTTCTTTAGATGACGCCTTGTTTTAACAATTGTACTATGGAATTAATGTTTGATCACGAAAAGTTGCTGCACTTGGTGAAGAAAAACTGTTGCACAATACAGACTGTGTCTTCTTTAACGTCGCTATACGGCTCTAATCTGCATTGTGTTACCATTTGTGCATTGACTCGGGACCAGGGTACCCGGACCCTCCCTCCCCCTCCCGGTCGGGTCCCGAATCCAATTTTCAATACCTGAATATTTTCGATATCAACAGATTATAGATCAATGTTTATTTCTGCCTTTTTCACTTCTAATCTTCGTTCCTACCTTTTGCATGCCTCAGTTTGTTATATTGCCGATTCCAATACGAGTTTATTTTAACTGATTGGTTTAAATCTGGTTTTGGTTTTGTGTGTGTGTGTGTGTGTGTGTGTGTGTGTGTGTGTGTGTGTGTGTGTGTGTGTGTGGTTTTTTTTGGGGGGGGTGTTTTTGTTTGTTTGTTTGTTTGTTTTTTTTTTTTGGGGGGGGGGTGTCTCTTAGATACTGGATCGTGGATCAGACTTGTTTATATAGGCAACATGTCGAATGGTGGAATTCTTATATTGTACCTGAATAAAAGCAAGTTAAAATATGTTTCTGTGTTTCATTTCAGTAAGTTTTTTTTTTTTTTGTCATGGGTACCCGGATATTAAACATAGTTTATTTGCGGGTCCCGGGACCCGACTTTTTCCCATAAGTCAATACACTAGTTACCACAATCTTATTGCTGAGTATGGCCTATATTTTATCCCTTTGAGTATGCGGCTCTTGTTAAACATGAATTCTTTTTCACTTTATTTCTAAAGTGTACATTGAATACGAAATACAGATAATTAAGTGTAGCACGAGAAATCATGTTTTTGTTAAGGTTTATCTATGTTTTGGACATAAGTCTACCTATATACACACATATGGCAAAACCTGAATTGCTTACTGGTATAACAACCACTGCTTGTCAAATAAAATGATTGTTTGGAGTAAAATTACAAAGCCTGTGGGTGTTTTGTTTGTTTGTTTGTTGCTGTTGTTGTTGTTGTTTTTTATGAACATCATTACTTACGGCATGGTGTATTGGTATCAGTAATCGCCACCATTAATTGGGCTCTCTTTCGTCATGGGTCCAGTTTTTATTCCCCCTCCACCTGGATATATCAAGTGCATTGCTGTTCTCTAGAAAGCAAAAATCCCTTTTTTTATAGTCACTTCTCATGGCAAAAAGATAGCGTATATGTACATTATTATCCATCTCACCAAAACATGAACGTTACAATGACGGGATTTATATTTCTGCAACTTACTCTATGCTAAGACCTACTGATATAATCATAGACGCTACATGGGATTGTAATATCTGCTTAATTGGAAGTACCTATAGAGACAGTATATGTACAAAAGTCGGATGTGAAAAATGGCAATTCACTAAAAATGTGTTTTACATTTTTTGTTTACAAAACGTAACAGTATAATGATAGGCCTATTTCACAAAATTTGCGGTAAATAAGGTACGTTACAAGTAACAGTTTGCTTATTTCTTTAATAGGCATCAATCTTCATTCAGGCTTCTACATCTTTTAGGTCCAGTTTAATTTTATTTTAAAAACGCAAACACACACTTAAGAGGATTTATATTTGTGTTAACCATCTTATCACCCTTTGCCTATATGTATAAAGCTTATGCACACACCATATCTTATTTTATCATGCAGTAATATGACAGATACACGTCAAGGTTTTTTTATTCTCCAAAGTGTGTTTTTTGCTAAAAACGTGTTTTCATAAAAATCAAACTAAATATTTTTTTTTATTTAGACGGTGTTCCCTTCATTACATGTCTTACAACCCGGAGTGACCAGCTGAACATCTTGTTAGTGTGACAAGGATTCTTCAGACCGAGTGCAGTATGTCCACACGACACCCACGTATTCTGAAATTGGCCTTATGACGAACACACCAATTTTTTCCCTACTCCGATTTTTGTCAAAAGAATTAAAAGACGATTTATCCTTCAGTGGCAAGAAGCAATGAAAGGCAATTCAGCTCCAGACAAAAAACTACGTACTTATGCTAAATTTAAAGAAACATTTGAGTTAGAGAAATATTTATTAGTGATTCGAGATTATGCTTTAAGGAAAGATATTACACGTTTAAGAATAAGTGCACACAATTTGAAAATCGAAACTGGTAGACACAAAAGACCACACAAAATGCCTTTAGAGGAACGATTATGCGATACTTGTAATATACTAGAAGACGAATATCACTTTATAAGCGCTTGTAGAAAATATGAAAAGGAAAGAAGAAATATATATGGTGCACTAACCAATATTTTCCCAATATTTGATAATTTAGATGACTACGACAAATTTATATTCATTATTAGGCTAGACGATGTGGAAAAAATTACAATAGTTAACAAATATTTCTCCGAGACACTGAATAAGAGGGGAACATTGTGAATATGTATATTCCCCCTCTCTTTTCCCCTCTATTCTTTAGACTATGTACCCTGTGTAAACATCCACAAGTATGTACACTGATATGGCTCTCGAATATATCTATGGTAATTTATTGTTTTGTTGTTTTGCAACGGTATTTGTATTATTTTCTTTCTTCTGTCTTGTGTGTAATGTGATTTGTGGGTATATTGTGTGATATGAGTTTTTTCTTTTGGGGGGGGGGTTGTGTTCTTGTAACTTGTGTTTTCTATTTTTATGTGTTGTATTAACATAATATCATATTTGTAATTTGATGCAGTTAATAAAGTTTATTCACGCATATTCACCAATCTTCTGTATCAGTTGCACGCCTATCATGCCTATGGAGTCGATGCTGTACACGCTTTATAAAATTAATAAATTTTCCGCCTTTATCTTCTGTATCAGTTGCACACCTATCATGCCTATGGAGTCGATGCTGTACACGCTTTATAAAATTAATAAATTTTCCCCCTTTACATGTAATCAGTGCTCATGCATTTTATTTCATGTTAAATCACTTTGAATGGTCAGTCCAAAATGTGCGTGTCGCGTCACAGATTCTACAAAGTACACAGAGTTAGAAATTGTGGCTCAATATCTATTTCCTCGAGATAAGCATGGTTTTGTTTCAGTAGGGTCCAATGTTACCGGCCAATTTTGGGCCTATTCTGACTATTGACTAGGTTGGTACTGAGTTAATAAGTAAATGATAAGTTTACTTCAAAGGAAATACATCATGTACAATTTACTATTTACTACGAGTGTACAGCACCCACTATATCATTAATATGGATTAGAAACTAGAGATGATTTGTTGCATAGGAAATCTGTGTGTGTGTCTTCAAAACTTATTGCTGCGTGCTAGTCCATAACATAGGAGTAGAAGTTGGAATTACATCTCAATCTATTATACATTTGATGTTATTCAAGATTTAAAATTCCAATGGTGCTACTTAGCATGATTTAAATTGCTACAACTTTTCTTTGTAGTTTATTAGGTGCGCAATGACCAACGTCCCCCTATAAGAAGTTGGAATAACATCTCTATCTATTATAGTTTTGAAAATAGTTTAAAGTTTGCAAATTTCGAATACTGCTAGTTAGCATGATTTAAATTGCTACAACTTTTGTTTTAGATCATTACATGCGCAATTATCAATAACCCCTAGTAGTTGAAATAAGATCTTTATCTATAGTAGTTTTGAACATATTCAACATTTAAAAATTCAAATGATGCTAATTAGCATAACTTAAATTCCTATAACTCTGTTTAAATTCATTCGATACGCAATGGTCAATAACCCTCTATTAGAAGTTGGAATGACATCTCTATTATACTTTTGAAGATATTCTAGATTGAAAATTCAAATGCCCTAATTTGCATAATTTTAAACATTTCCATTCCTCTGCACAAAAGACCAGACTCCTTGTATGGAGGTACAATCATGCCAAGTTTGGAGTTTTTATGTATATGAGTGCCATAGATAAGTGTCGGACAAATTCACTGGTAAAGAAAGAAAGAAAGAAAGAAAAAAAAAAGAAAGAAAGAAAGAAAGAAAGACAGAAAGAAAGAAAGAAAGAAAGAAAGAAAGAAAGAAAGAAAGAAAGAAAGAAAGAAAGAAAGAAAGAAAGAAAGAAAGAAAGAAAGAAAAGTGTGTGTTGACACAAACACTTTTATTATGAAGGGCGCAAAATAGAACTTTGTTGCCAACCAGATTTGACCTAACCCCAACAGGAGTTTTCTCCATTGTTTGCTCCTATTATTTCATTTATTCATTTTTGACTACCACTAAATAATTTCGAAACCACGGTAATAATACATCTGACAAATCCGCTTCATTCGATTGACAGAAGGTAACTAGGTGGTAAACTCTATCGAATGCCTTGGTAATGCCGAAAAAGATAGCACATCTCTTTTTATTTTTCCAACGCTTCTGACGACATACCATAGAAACATGGGAGTTGAACAACGGGTGAATTACTATCATTTAGAGTCATTTGAGCCTTGGTCATATGCTTCCTTTTGCGTGCAGAATGGGGACACAGGTACGAAATCATCATCCAGAGAGTTGTATTACAACCTGTGGCTCCTGTTTTAGGAATGTAATGTCAACAGCCAGCCCTCTGCTGGCCTTGCCATTCGACGAAAAATTTGTCAAAATTTGGCCAAAACTAAACCAAAAAAAAGGAATATCATAAAGAGCCCAAAAATTGCTGGACGGTGCTGATTTGAACATGCTTAGTAGGCGCCCATTCAAACCCGCCAAGTTTTGAGAAGTTGAACATGTAATCACAGGACGACGGAGGCAGACCCATCCTATAGCATCAGTTGAGGTAAAAATCTCCAAAATATTTTCTTTTGTTTAATTTTCATAGATGTATCTTTTAACAATGTCGTAGCTAAAATGATCAAAATATTGTAGGCCTTCGTCGGAGTTCTTGATGGTTATGGCAATTATCATTAGGCGAGCCCTTACGTAAGCAAGTGTAGGAGGACACCATTTTAAATGCTCACATATCAAAACATGACTCCTGGCATGAACAAATTTTCACCCATCATGTCCAACAATACATTGTTCAATATTAAACAATAACTTTTCACATTGTTGCATAGACATGCGTCACCAACACCCATCAAATAGGCGCACAGCTTTGCCTGAACATGCGCTATCAACTCTCCGGCAGCCTGACGAGGTTGGCTGAATCAAGACAAGCATTTCACATCAACAAATATTGGTTAATGTAGCAAAACATTGCGGAAAAAAATGTTCAAAATCCAGGTTGTTACCCGCTGAAACATATTTAAACACAAAACTGCGTTCACATGCGTCGTAAAAATTATTTGCGACCTCAACGAAAACACAAATGAAACAAGAGGATTCTGACAGTCTTGTGCTCAACTGATCTTACATGCACAGACTGTGAATTTTCCTGGACTTACATATGGTAATAAAGAGGAATGCATGCATTTATCTATATATACCTGAACTGAAAAAAAAAAAAAAAAAAGAAAAATCAGGGATCTAGACCAGACTATTTACCCCCCCCCCCACCAACACCACCACCACACACACACAAGCTTCACTGCCATCAAATTGCAGAATGATCTCAGTAATGTTTCTAGAGAAGTCAAAAATTGTGAAAACCAACAACGTTCGCAAAAAAAAAAAATATAGAAAAATCGCAGCGCTAGCTACTGAACAAAGCAAGGCTTTGAGGTACCCAGAAGGGCCATTGTGCAATTTTGAAGCAACTTGCCAGGTGATTTAGAAGATTTTTTAAGATTTTGTCAAAAATCAACAATAAAAAAAGTTGACGTTGATGCTAAACATATCTCCCGCCCAGGTAACTATAATATAATGGTTTCTGTCTTGAGAGAGCACCCCATGGAGCTATGCCAGGCTTAAAATGTCATATTTGACAGGGTTTTTTTTTTTTTTTGGAAATGGCCCGGAAACCATTCTGAAACCTTTAACGATCACTAATTAACTAACAAAGGGGACTAATTAGCTACACAAAGCCATCGAAAGGCACGTCAAGCAGGTAGGGACTACATCCCATAAAAAATTCAGATTGCTAAGTGTAATAATTTTGGAGAAATGGCCCAGAAACACTTCGAAGTCCTTTAACAAACATCACTTATTAACTTACAAAGAAGAAGAATAAGCAGGAGAAAAACCATCAAAAGGCACATCTATCAGGTAAGGACAACAAGCCATAAAATTTCAGATTGCTAAGTGTAATACTTTTGGAGAAATGGCCTGGAAACCATTCCGGGACCTTTAACAAACGTTACTATTTAACTAACAAATCGAAGGGGAATAATTAGCCACACAAAACCATCAATAGGCACTTCTGGCAGGTAATGACTACACGCCATGAAAGTTTCACATTGCTAAATGTAATAATTTTAAAGAAATGGTCCGGAAACATTTCTCACATATTTAATGAATATAACTAACTAACTAACTAACTAAGAAGGGGAATTATAGTTACACAAAACCTTCAAAAGGCACATCTAGCAGGTAAGGACTACAAGCAAAAAAAAATCAGATTGCTAATTATGTCTGGGTGCCAACCGACATATTATTTTCGTAGGAGTTATTTTTCCTTTATTTCTGAACACTTTTCCTCCATATTTTGTGACACAGTTTTCTCAGCCATTATACAAGTTCCAACATTGAAATTTTACGTACTATGAGACCCACAGTTGAAATTGCGCACTCTGTGTGGATTTATTGATATGTTATAAATTATTTAAGTTATGGGCAAAAAATGAAAAAATAAATCCTATTCAGCTATTGGCTGAAAAAACAATGGTAGTTGTATTCGACAATCACACTGTACCTATTGACAATACACCAGTTGCCTGGTTACTTTCCTACTACTGTTCAGCAGATTGTACCTGATGAGCCAGGACTGATGATGTCACAAAACAGTATCTGAGGGGGTTTCAAAACCAGCTCCAGTTGGCACCCAGACTGGTTTTTGCGTGCAAATCTATCAATTCTAGTAGTAATAGTTTTTGGAGAAATAGCCCGGAAACCATTCTGAGACCTTCAATGAATATCATTCACAAACTTACAAAGGGGAATAATTAGCCACATTAAACCATCAAAATCCACATCTGACAGGTAAGGACAACAAGCCATAAAAATGTCCGATTGCTAAGTGTAATAGTTCTGGGGAAATGGCCCCGAAAAGATGCCAGCATGGACAGACGGTCGTCACAACCATATCTTTCCCCAATTTCGTGAGCGGGAGATAATAAATCCAAGAATCACTGGAGCATGGACATTAGAACAATTTGGCAGAAAACTACCCAAGCCAAGGTACACCCCCACCAAGTTTGAAGTGGATCTGGCTGACAGTTTTGGCAAAGAAGTCCAAAATGTGAATTGTAGACGGATGGATGGGTATGCATCTGATAAGCTCAGCCGACTCACATGTCAGGTGTGCTGGGGGGGGGGGGGAGGGTTGGCATGCTTACACTTGTATGAAATTGCCAATACCTTCCGGATATATGTCGGGGGAGGGGGGGGGGGGGGGTGCTGTTTGTCACACATGGTTGAACCAAGGAGTCTACACTCACATGGCCTCCTTGGTTGAACATTTCACAGACAACCGAATAACGTGAAGGATTATGATGTATCTAAGACCTGCTGTCTTTAAGATGTTTTATTCCTGCACCTATTATCGCTGTTTTCTTTCATTTTAAAGTCATTTTCATCAAATTACATTAATGTCCAGCCTTTGTATAAATATTGCAATCAACAGTTCCACATTCACTTAATGTCAGTTCCAGACCCAAAATGCCCAGTCTGACTGATTATCAATAAAACATCTGAACATTGCAGTTCATGGCACTGATTGTCCCATTCCTTCTTCATTTTAATAAAAGTCAGTACTAATGTATATATATACAAGTCCTCCCATCCTTCGATATAACAGACATGAGCCTGACCAAAGAAAAAATTCCCTGAAAGTATCATATAAAGTACTCATCCTCAGTGAAAAACAACATTTGAGTGGGGGGGAAATTTAACTTTCTTTAGAAGTTCAACCAGAAATCCAGGAATTTCTGTACGTCTACGACACAAAATTCCCTGAAATCCTGGAATTCCCTGAACAGGCTCATCCCTGATATAATAAACAGCGCCACTTTCAGTAAGCTCTGAGCAAAATGATCTAAACTGGTTATCACTAAAAATTTTTACAAACTTCTATGGGTCACGGTGAACTAAACATTT
Organism: Hermodice carunculata; assembly: GCA_964020975.1. Classification (NCBI taxonomy): domain Eukaryota; kingdom Metazoa; phylum Annelida; class Polychaeta; order Eunicida; family Amphinomidae; genus Hermodice; species Hermodice carunculata. The sequence continues at coordinate 47,840,420 of OZ026620.1, read as the reverse complement.
AACATGCTTTAATAAGGCACTCCCATAGTCAAAATTTTCACATTTTTTAAGGTAAAATACTGACATGTACCATAAGGTAGTTTTGTACCATTGCATGGTAAACACAGGGATTACAATGTATACAACATTCTTATTTGAAATTAATTGCCAGACTTTATGAAAGCGACACATACAGTGCTGCCAGAAAGTCTTGCACCATCTCCTCTGGTGACCCCCCGTGAGTGGTCCTCCTCGCGTACATATTGCACAAGGGACTCCTACAGAGAAGACTGTTAGAAAGTTTGATGTTAGTTACTCAGTGTGCTTTTTGCACCTACCTGTGGCCCCCATTGGCCCTAAGCTGGTTATGGTGTTAGAATTTTAAGTTTCATTACACTTTGAAAAGTGGTACCTGCAAGTGGCTCCACTGGTGACCCCCCAGAGTTTTGGAGCAAGACTCTCTGGCAGCACTGTAATCATCATGTTGTGAATTCCCTACTTCAATTACTTCAAACTTCCTACTTTTTTTTCCTGATGTTACTTTACTACTGTTGCAATATCAAATTATGCAAATGTTCACAGCACAAGAATGGCATTTTTACAGTTGTACTTATGGTATCACCCCACAACTACAGATTACAAGTGTCAACTTCTCATTGGATCCAACACACGCAACTACAAAATGCATCAATTTTCCTGCTTGTGAAATCCCTTTAAAAATTTGCCACAAAAATTATGCTTTTAGATATAATATTGAACTCCACGGAACAATTGTATCACTAATAAACAGCTCAACTCATCAGGGAAATAATGACAAGAATCTGACTGAACAATGTATATTCATTTTTCACCAGCTGTGTCACAGAAATCAAGAAGTCTAGAACACGGAAGATGGCCTCTCTCAGTAAACACAAACGCATAGAACAAAGATGTTGTATATGTCCCAGCCAGCCTCTGAAGTATTCATAGTAAGGCTTGTACAATCTATTAGCCTGCTGTAACCATTATGAAGAATACAAAAAATCAACCAAACAGCACTCAATTGTTCTCTTTAATCTATGGATACATGTATCATGATTTATCTTGTATGTGCATCCTACATGCACAAAATAACAAGATGTTTAAACATGCTACAATCATTTGATCACATCTTTCTCTGTGACTCTAAATCCATGCAAAAATCTTTACGTCTCAAACAATTTCATGTCACTGCAAATTAACATGTAAAACATAGCAATCGTCAACTTCGTCTTTCATTTTCTTGAGATTGACATCTTTTCTGCAAAAACCTAAGGTTTCCAGTCATAAACTAATGTCATTTTTCAGTTGGCTGGCTGTAGCTTTGCACATACCATAATCTTTGCTTCTGTGTATTTTTTGACAAGCTAACTGGAATCAAGTTTCAGTCTGACTTGATAATGTTGCTTCTCTGCAAGTTATCATTTTTTACACAAAGAACAGATCACTCTTAAAGAGTAATAATTTTCAATCCATGCGATTCCAAAATTTTCAATATATACACCCAGTTTAAATATTTATTTAAAAAAATAAAAAAGCAAAAAATATGATGTTATTAAATTTATATTATCACAACTAGCATGACTAGAATACACTGTATTGAAGTCAAGCTGATCATTTGAACAACAGATATCACACCACCCTCACCACACATTTGTACTAAAACCCATGTGCCATTTGCACATAAGGAAGATAGCACTGTACTATTTAACAATATGTTTGCCATGATAAAATCATTTATCTGCATATAATCTTTGCACTTACAGTCTCAAATGTGCTATGTATGGGTTAGTCAACTCACAACCCTCATAGTAAGTCATCTGTGACTTCTAAAAATGCTATACATCCAGTTGACTTATCACCTGAAAAAGTGCTGCAGTTGCAGACATGCAGATTCTCAAGTGGTATGTAGTTGACTTACAATGTTCATAATATCTTACTGCCCCCAAAAGAGCCATCCTTATTTCTTGATCCTCAGAAGGGCTGTACAGTTGACTTATAACCCTAAAAGGGGTTACATGTACATCATGTACATAGCTGACCTACAACCCTCAAAAAGCTATATAGATTGACATTACCACGAGTTACACTGAAATTACATGTCACCGCAGTAGCAGACTTGAGAACTTACAATTTCAAAAATGCTACACACATGTAACTTATAATATTAATATAAACATTGCAGCCATGAACCACCAAAATATAAATGCCTTTTGTTCCATGAACATTTACAGATCCATGTCCACAATAATATGTTTTATTTGAAGCAATAACATAAATTACAAACTTTAAGTTTCAAATTATTTTACAATTAATATACGGTACATCTAACTATACATTTACTGAATTCCACACATACACTCAAACTGTATGTATCTCACACCGGGTAGGGATCATTATGACATCCCATGTCACTGTTTTAACTCATTCCATACCAGTCCCTGATTGTTCCGTAGATTAACCTAGATTTAAGACGACAATTGCATATTCAAATTCTTCATGAAAAGAGCTTTCGTTCAAGTACCAACATGCCTATAGTCTTAAGTCAGTGCCAGAAGGGCAGCTGCAGCATGACTTGCCAGGCAGTGCCAGAACCACTGACCCAGGCCTGCCACCATAGTATGCAATGAGTTAATTACTCCACAGCTTCCTTTGTTGAAATTAACAAAGGTTTGTTTCTTGATGGCAACCACATATTCACAATAAACAGTGGCAGTTTTACAGTCATCTCCCTCTAATAAGACCTCAAGTGAGGCCACCCTCTCTACAAAGGCCATTTCTCCATGCCACAAGTGTTATTTCCACTGTATTTTCCCCTCGACAGATGCCACCTCTCTAATGTGGTCAATTTTTGTATCCTTTGGGGTGGCCTTATTAGAGGGGTGGGGTACAGTATATAAATAATAGCTCTGTTGGAGGGAAACATGGAATATTGTCAAACCGAGGATGGAAATTTCAGCCCAAGATGCAGCCCTAGGTTGACATATGCACTAAATATTTGAGGGCAGGCAAATATTCTATGTTTTCCAAAAACAGGGGCACCGTGTGTTTCTTGAACCAAAAATGGAAGCATTCACATGAAAAAAATTATGTAAGCAAAAGAACAGGCACACAGGGAACAGCCATATAGTATCAAATGGCCACATATATAGTGCAGGCTGATAGCTCTGGCTACGTATACTGTGGATACATCATACCCATGTAGGTAAAAAAACAAAAACAATATAGCAAACAACATTTAACTCAACGTTCCTAGAATGTTCAGTCTGTTCGGGAAAAACTTCAGCTCTCTAACTATATAATTACACATGAAGTAAGCCAGCTCTAGTCTCTCACAGCAGACTGTAGGTGGTGGTCAGTATGTTTTGAGCTCTGTGCTACCCACTGAGCTTATACAAGTCTGGCCAGGGGAAAATAGCCTGGGCTGCAGTTGACCTTGACCCTCGAACCAGTCGAAATAATCAACCACTTCGGCAGCCAACCAGAATCTTCCGTTTCTATTTATGAGGCATTAATACCCCAATTACTACACATATCAAATACAGGAAACATTTTACAATGTATGTGACTGTCTTGTCCTGCCATTTCCTGATATACAATTGAAAGTGAAGTTAATTGTAAGATATTATCTACCAAAATAGGAAAATGATTTCTATGTAGATACATATGATACATTAAATCACAGATATTTTTCAGCTTGAATGTCCTGAGGTATCATTTGTTGATGCAGATTATATTCACTACATATCGGCTCCCATTTAAAAACATGCCCATCAATCACAATTATACTCCGTACTAAAACAGTTTCATTGGGCATTCTTCATGCATGCTTTCACCTAAATTTGATCGATGTTTGTATGCGGTACCCTTCATTGCCTGATATATTATGGCATAACAAAATTTATGCTACATGTACACATAATTCTACAGCAATAATGTGTGCAAATCTACCAAATGGTTTTGTTGCATTTGATTCAATAGGCAATGGCAAGAACTGAAATAAATTAGAGCAATATACATTTATGCGAGAACATTCCAGCTAGTATAGTGAAACAAAATTTAAATTACGGCATCCCCATTTTTATCATTATAGACATGATGAATACCAACACCTACCTGTCATAGAAAAGTCAGAAATTTAACAAAATGTGTTGCATGGTTCTGCCGATTCCTGTCATAGGGTGTGGCAACTAATAAAGTCCAGGCTTCCATGCTGACCACACCCCCAATGGCTTGAAAACGACAAAATGTTGCACGCACCTATAATTCTTTATGCAGCAAGAAAAGAAGCTGGTCTTTTAAGCCATACATGAGCGGCCGTTGAAGGCAGCTTGTTGTCAATTTTTTCCACTTCATTGCATACAAAATCTCTAGCTATTGAATTCTGCTGGGATTTTTCAAATTATGCAACATAATGTAACTTTTTCCTTTTTATAGTCAGGACTTTTCCATGCAAGTCAATATGCAAAGAAAAATGGTACATTCCAACACTCAGGACTACTCAAGATATCATGCTTTACAACATGCCACTGTTAACTCAGGCTTTTCCAGATATTATCCTGTAGAAAGAGCCATTGTTAATACTCAGGATATACCCAGATAGTATGTTATATAAAGAAAAGTAAACTGTTAACCCTCCAGGCTATTCCAGATATTGCAAAACTGTAAATTGGCTTTAATTCTTTGCTCTACTCTTATTTTCGCTTATTTCGCTCATGGCATAAAACCATGAAAATAAAAACACAGCGAAATAGTATTTTAATAGTTTGAATAGGAATTGTGTCTAGTACAACAGTGAACTGTCAAAAATACAAAACCTTGAAAATTTATACATGCAAATATAATTATTTAATACAAAGAGAAACATAGCAAACCTAATTCTGTAAGCCTATGTACCGTTTGAACACTATGAAGTCCAATATTCTAAGAGCAAAGTCCTATTCCATACCATTCACTGAAAAAACTGCATAGTTCTAATCATTATAGCAAATTAATTTGTGAAAGGAACACATCATATTCATAAAATTTGAAATTTAGAAGAAAGTTTTAGGCTTGATCAGCCTTTATAAAATTGGGTCATCAGCGGGGAACCAGCGCAAGACTTGTTTCGGTGCCATTAATCCCCATACAAGTCATTCTGCTAACTGGCGGCACCATGTTTGCATTTCCAATATGAACATCCCGATCTGATGTATTACAGAATAAAGCAAATATCATGATGCTCCTTTGTTAATAAAGCAATTTACAACACAGAAAAGGCCACTTTTAACACCCAGGGCTGTTCCAGATATTACAATCAGAACAGGCTGCTGTTAACACTCAGGGCTTCTCCATACATAATCCAAAGCACAAGGCCAATGATAACAACACTTCCTCAATAAACCAGCCAGACGGGACCAATAAAATATACATGTAAGACTTGATTCTCACTTGATTGCTTTTCATTTTTCATGCATTTGCCATTCTGTTGCATATTTTGACAGATATTTCAGATTGTGGCTGAAATAAGCTCTTACTTGGGAGCTTTCCACAGTAAGTGCTACCTATTTGTCACCAAAGACATCATTTAGACTGGTTTGGATTGCTAATCTTAATCAAAACTGAGCTTTTTACTGTAAAAATTTTAACCATTAAGACACTGATAATATTACATGTATTACTGTCCAAATTAACATCACAAAGGACAACCCATCCTTAGCTTTATTCTTCAGGGAGCATATATTAATTCAAACACTGGAACAAAATAATTTACGACACCCACATGATGCCACTGGCTCAAACAAAAAATATGCAGTTGATATACAGTGAATCCTCATTATAACGACACTCAGATATCTGACATATTCAATATAATGACGCAAATTTTCATGGGAAAAAGTTTATTTTCTTTGTTATTTGATTCATTTATCTGACGTATTCAGTTATCTGACATATTTCTTAGGGAACAGATGGTGTCATTATAAAGAGTTTTCACTGCAGTTGTGTAAAACATTTGGAACAACCATCCGTGTGATTATGTTCCAAGGAGAAACATTTGGTACACCCATTAATAAAAACCGAGGTAAATCAAAATGCATGACCTACATGTACACTTCGACCAACACAACATGGACAATTTCAGATGTTTTGTGATTGAATCATAAAGTTGACTTAAAATTGTGACGACTTTAATGAAATCCCATGCATGTATTGAATAGCAGAAATTTTCATCAAAGACAAAATGTAAGGTCATGCATTCAATAAGGATCATATCCTCAGCCGTGATCTCACTGAGGGTCATGTACTCAGTCATGATCTCAATAGGGTCATGTACTCAGTCATGATCTCAATAAAGGGTCATGTACTATGCTTTGATCTCAATAAGGGTCATGTACCAATCATGATCCCAATGAGGATCATGCGGTCATGATGTCAATAAGGGCAATGTACTAGCCGCAGATATGTGGCCTTTGAGGGGGCAGCAGGGTATGGGCGCAGTGAGTTGTAGGGCCAAGCAACTGGAGGGCCTCGGACTGTTGGCCCCCTCGGCCAACAGTCCGAGGCCCTCCAGTCGCTTCGCCCTCCAAGGCCACATATCTGCGGCTAGGCAATGTACATGTACTCAAGTCATGATCTCAGTAAAAATAATATACATGAAGTACTAACCCTATAGTTAAGCCCGTCTAAAACTTAACAGCCAAATGCATTTTTTGTGCTGCAAAGTGTTGTACTAGGGTTTATAAAGGTTGTAAAAGGTTTGCAAAAGGTTGACAAAGGGTTTGTAAAAGGTTGAGAAAGTGTTTCAAATGGTTGAAAAGGTTGCAAACCATTTCAACATTTTCATCAATAAGGTTGAGAAAGTGTGTCAAATGGTTTTTAACCATTAAGGAAAGGTTTAAAAGTGTTTACATGGGTTTTAATGCAATAAGAGGTAATGGTTTTGAAATGGTTTGGAAAGTGTTTTTGAAAAAATGTTTGCCTTTCACTCAAATGGCTGGAAGAAGGTTGCAAAAGGTTGATGCGTTTGGTGACTGTTAAGTTTAACGCTGGCTTAACTGTATTTGTATAAAATATATTGCAAATCCAATTTGTTGACTAGGGAACACCTTTGTACCTGTTTATTACCTGTACAGTAGCACCTACTCTTTAGGGCTGCCCCCACAGCCTGCAGACAGCGATATCACATTGCTGATAGTCTCGTACACATTTATCAAAGATATAGACTCTAGATTTAATAAAGGAGAGTATTAAAAATACGCAGTTTGTCACAAAAGGTGGCCTCTAGAATGGAAGCCACTGTATGTATTTGAAATGTTTGCATCGTACCTGTAACAAGTGTCCATTCCTTTATTACAGCACTTTCACTAACGGCTTATGTGGAGAAAGTAAATAACCCTGCTTCATTTTACACGATACATTGGCACAGTTTCATAAAATTGTTAACACAGACCTTTCACAGAGTAACCTTTTTTTTTTTTTTTTTTTTTTTTTGGCTTTGGATAGCTGTTTACCCAAGTTCAGCCAAAGTAGAAAAATACATCATTTCAAAACAAACAAAAAAAGTTTTAAAAACCTAGTCATGTGATCACTGTAGCTTAATAAGACATGCAATTAACCATTTCCCCCCTCTTCATATGAAGATAACATGCCCCAGGCCAGCAGCTTTCCCTGGTGTAGGTTGGGCTCCGACTCAATCTGAATTCAATGGGTCGTTGGCCACATGACCTCTTATTATGAAAGATGGATGCACACAGTTTGCCAGCAGTTCCTTAATACGAGGCCCAGACACCATCCAAACACACATTGCACTAAACAATAGCTGCCTCTATTTGTACCATATCTCTGAAAATATTTTGTTAAGGCCTGTTTATTCAAAATCTATCAATACGAATGTATTATTCCTCACCATGAGAAAAGATAGGTTATATGCAGAGATGTAAATTGAGTTGGCTAAAAAGTGTTGTTTGCTGCTGCTGTATTAGCTCCATTTTTCGATGGACTGAGGTCAAGGTCAAAGTCCTCTACAAGCTCCACCTGGTGAGTGAGTTCTTTGGTGTATATCCAGCTGTAGGAGTTATCAAACCTTGCTTCATCTGTAAAAAGTAAAGGCATATACATGTTCACATTAGTTTTCATTCTTCTTCTTGTTATTATTTTTATCTGCATCAAGCCAGAAGAACAAATGTTTAATTTGTAATAATTTTAGTCCAGGCATGCCACAGTGTGTGCAAAATTTAGAACAATTAACCCTACACTCACATCTTAAATATTGTCATCTCTTTGGCCATATTAGGAAGTTCTGATCATAATGACAAAAGTACATTTCAATGCCACCAATGTGTATACCACTACAGTTCAGTAATCTAGAAGAATTGGAAGTAACATGGCTACTAGTCATTTAACCCTTTCCCAAACACGGCTAGTCATTCAGCATGTTAACCCATTTCCCTAGCACTTTGCCTAACATGGCCTGTCAATTAACTCTTTCCCTAACACCTTTCATAACATGGCTGTTCACTTAACCCTTTCCTTAACATGCCAGGTCATTTAACCCTTTCCCACCTGGATAAACATTGAGTTTCAGACATGGGTCAACAGCTTTTCTTCCCCTGTGCCCAACCCACATCAAGAAAGCTGTTGACTTGGGGCATGTTGTCTCCATAGCTCTCATCTACAGTTCTCAAATTGTTTTTATTACTGTTGAAACAGCCAAAAACATTGAAGCAGATGTTTAACCACCAGTTAGTTTCAGTTGGTTTATGGGGAAAAGGGTTAAGGAGGGCCATCCTGAACCTTAAATTCTATTTCATTGATATAGTCACCCTCATTACTGGATACATGTTGAAGTATAAAGACATTTTTTGCATCACATTCTTTTTTTTCCTTTGGAGGATAAAACTATATTCTATACGCAAGGTGTCCACCATTAGATGAAACCATGCAAAAGTTCCAACCCATTGGAATGTTGTGCATTGAGGTTTATGAACCATCCATGGTTACTACACTGAAACTTCTCTGACCGAACACCTCCGTATACCAAACACCTCCTTACACTGAACACCATTTCGAGGTCCCAAATATATACTTCCAATGAAAGCAAACCTCCCTATACCGAACACTTTTTTTTAATACCAAGGGTGTTCGGTATAGGAAGGTTTTACTGTACCAATGAATAGCGAACAGTGTTGTTGGTGCAATTGTGCAGAAAAATGCATCATAAACAAGCTGCAGCACACCACACAGTCAAGTGTCACAACTACTCTAGCCTATCCGATTAGCTCTCAGGCATGTGAACTAGCAATTAATTGACCCATTGTGTTTCCTGGAATTATTGTGTATTACACTTGGACAGCCTAGTATTTGCTAAGAGTTCTGTTTTTTACCCCATGATCCTTGAAGATTTACCCACGATGCCTGAAGATACCTTTGAAGTTCCATACACCCTGTACTTCCAGTGATTAAGACAAATTAATGGATTTTCCTCTATGAAATTTGGATAACAGGTTTAAACATCATTCTTGCATTTTTTTCATATGTTTAGTCTTTGTTACAGTAAAATTGTTACATCAAATATGATAATTCATGAGAGCCTTCCTTTACAGATTTCTGTAACTGCCAATGACATTATGCAGGTACACGAACAAGTACATGTACATATAGGGACATTTTTAAAGATAAGTTTCATTTACAATCATTTCAATAGGGGTGATCTGGATTGGTTTAATTCTTGACACACAGCCTTTGTTCCCACGATGCATGTTTTTGACACCTAGCAACCCATGCCACTTGAGGTCAGGTGGGTTAGCAAAGCCCATTACATTATAGTGAACATGAAAGTTTTACCCTGCATATCAGGACTATTTTTGGAATTATCATCTTCTAATCTACCTGAACTACATATTGTTATCTTTCAAATACACCCAGGTGTGATAAAATGAAAGTTTAATGCTTATTTGGCAACATATAGAGAGGTTAAATTTATATCTGCTAATTCCCCATGTTAAACTATAGAGAAAAAGTGATGGTCATGGAAAGTGGCCACAAAGCTGTGGGTGGTCAGCCACAAACAGGATGGGCAGCACCACCTTTAGGCAAATTTGAAACTAACCCAGATATAGACTATTCATACAAGGATCACAATTCCATGCACTTTACTGGTAAGCTCAACTGAAATATCACAGACAAGGTCAAGAATACCACACATTCGTATTAACTGCGAGGCTGCTCTAGCCCAAATACATCCACAAGGAAGTAACTGTATCAGCAGGCAGATCCCTGGATCAAACAGAACAAAATTTGTTGCTCTTACAAATATAATGACTTTTTTTGAAGTGATAGTCATGTTCTCTAGAAATCCACTGAGCTTCAAATTATCATCATACTAAAAATAAGTAATCTTTATTTCCTGCAGTGTTAGTGCCCAAATTGGTGTATCCATAAGTATGGTTGAATAATTGCAGACATTTATCTCCATTGCCTAGCAATGGAACAAATAACTTCAGAAGGAAAATACTATGCATGTGTCGCATTGTTGCACACAGGGAAAATGTTTCTCTGCACAAGACAGCTGGGTATCATTTTATGATGACTTACAGATGCCAACACCAGGGCAGCGTACTTCACCTTCCTGGGGAACGATATGAGAGTTGTACTTTGCGACTGGAACCAGTTCCTCGTTGGTATCGGCACTTCCTGGCTTCTGTTTACAGACTATACCAAACTTGATATCGCGTGATTTGGTCTTAAATTGCCATCTACAAGCAGAAATATAGAAAATAGTCTTACTTTTACATTTTCTTAACATGCCCTCTTCAATATAATGCTCTATAACAAAGGAGCTGTCTCCACTCAATCTGCAGGACTTGGTATATTGTGTTGTTACAGGCACTGACTAACTGCTTTTACATTGCCAGATATGCACAAGGAAACATGAACTCTGGAAGCAGCATGCTGGTACTTAAATTTAAGATAGGTTCTTGAGGAAATCTAAATATTGCACAATAGAAATTGAAGCTAAATATACATGTATAGGAAAAGCTGTTAAAGGCACGGAATGAGTCAAACATCAACCACTAGAGAAGACATGCACCATTGCAGTGTGCCAAACAGTAAGCGATTGCTGGTCAGAAGCAACAGTGGTCTTTCATAGGTCAACAATGGGAAAATATATTGTGCATTTACAAGTTACTGCTCTCCACTTTAATAGTGCTACTTTCACCTTTACGTGCAACCCTTACAGTTTGAACAGATGTGCTGTAAATTGCTTAATTTTAGCGTGTAAAATTTTTCACAGTTTTTCTGTTTTTGACATTTCACTGTAGTTTTAATTTCACTATTTCGGACATACTTCCTAATCAAACAATGTTGAAATACTACTACACCACGTTTTATTTTCATGGTTTTGTACCATCAGCAAAATAAGTGAAAATCAGAATGCAGCAAAAAAAAAAAGCAATTTCCAGTACTTGTACATTTGTACTGACCACACAAAGGTTCACTTTTAAAATTTGCCACTTGATTATACTCCAGTAACTCTTTCAGTGCCTCATTTTGGACTGAGTCAACAGCTTTCCTTGGCACACTTTGGGCACAATGCACCCACAGCATGCCGAGGAAGGCTGTTGACCCAGACCGCTGTATTATCTGGAATGAAAGGCATGCTGATACTTGAATGAAAGTCTTTTCACAAGGAATATGAACCAAGCATGATTATTATAATTGAGTGCAGTTTGTCTTATTAGTTCGACTTCAGTCACAGTTGGCACTGAAAGAGTTATTATAATAAATGAATACATGATTAAAAGTAGCACCATGCATTTCACAAAACAGCCACCATTGTTGCTTCAACTTGCATTTTTAACTCTTCAATTTATTATCAAAAAGTTGTCATTAAAAAAAAAAACATTTTGGGTATTTCAACGATGAAGATGCCATTTTACAAGCAGGACAATGTTGTTTTTTTTTTTTAAATGGAGGGGGGGGGGGATAGGAGGGAATTAGGGGCAGAAGCACTAATTACATGTGAAATTATGAATAATATGATTACTATTATATTTAGGTCTTGTGCTATATCCAATGCATGCATATACCTTATGGCTGGTCCGGGCTTTGTGACCTTGAACTCAATGGCGTGTGATGACCCTGGCCCAATGAAGATCGTCTTTGCCTTGTCTGGGTCCATATGAGTATTCTCAGTTAAATAGTAAGACTTAGGAACCTCACCACCTAAATTTATCTGAAATTACATTGATCAAATTACAAATTAGTGTTTACCTCTGGCACAATCATTTTTTAAGACAGAATGACCTGGTTTAAATAAAAACTTTGACCATGATGGTGAGTGGGTAATTCACTTCTATTATGCAATCAAGTGCACGTGAGTATGAATGACAAAAACATGACAGAAGCATGATGTTTTACATTTTGTATCATACCAAACATGTGAGTATGCATGATGCCCTTAACAATTACATTTACATTCACTTTTAAAACTTAAGAGATGGATGACATACATGTATGTACAATAGACTGTTCACATGTACATGTACAATAGACTGTTCACATGTACATGTACAATAGACTGTTCACATGTACATGTACAATAGACTGTTCACATGTACATGTACATGACATGAAATTGATGCACTTGTGTACAGCCATCTTTTACGATCACGTACATGTCACTTACACAGAGACCTGCAAGCACATTACATACAAAGATAGATCTTCTTTGCAATTGATTGAATATACTAGTTGCATGAATTAATTATTAAATATCAACAAAATACCATGCACAAGAAAGATATATCTTCTTTGCAATTGATTGAATATACTGGTGGCATGAATTGAAATATCAAAAAAATATCATGCATGAGTTTCATCAGAACTCTCACAGCACATGATACATTCATGTAATCTATTATTTTAACTAAACAGTTTTACCTGTGGTGGTGTTCACCTTATTCACATGACAATTTTATACAAAGGCCCTCATTCCTAAACTTTAAAAAGTATACAAAGTGATACCCGCAATTTCAGACCACTGCTGTGAGAGACCACCTGACTTGTGACAAGTCTAGATTCTTAATTTGTAAATTTACCTTCAATTTAAGACCACTTTTTATGTGACCATTTTTGGCTTGCAGAAAGGGTGGTCTTAAATAGCAGGTACCACTGCACCTAACAAGAGCCACATATGAAGGGGCAAACATATACATGTACATCATACACCTAAATGGTGTACTCAGACATCAATTTGTTACACCCTGTATATGTGGATTGCTGACATAATCAATTCTCTATTGAACTTTCAGTTAAAGTGCTCCATACATAAACATACAACAGCCTGTGTACTCCTCCTCTGTGCTATCAGTAAAATGTCATGTATATACATACTTGTACATTGTATGTGTATCACGTATATGCATATCATATAAATACCTTATATCATGTACGTAGATGTACACATGTATAATATGCATATACTTGTATATCATGTAGACACATACATGTGTATGTTTAATTTATTATAATAAATATTTATAATGTACAATGTATAATTACAGTGTATAATGAAAATAGCTTTGTCCCTCACCTGAGATCTACAGTAGGGGTTGCCATCTGGGTCAACACACGTACCGCCCCAGTGCTGGGGCAACTGATCAGCATCTATATATTCTAAAAGACGCTCTCTCCAGTCACCTGGGGGAAAAAAATCACAATATTTCTGCAAGCTTTGCATCACTAAAATCACTAGTTTTATGTACACCATGTATACAGGTCGAGGTACCTGCTGCGAAAACCAACTGTCATCAGAAACCAGCCATCTTTTTAAGATTGTCCTTCTTGACACTTGACTCTCTTATAAATGTACCTTATTTCAAGATGACCTGTACTTTAAGACCACTCTTTGCTGGCAGTAGGGGTGGTCTTACACACCAGGTACAGCTGTATCATGCTCAAAGGTATTGCTTAAACATTTCCCTTTGACTTGAGAGCAAGTCAACAGGTTTCTTTGGCAGGGGGTGGGTGCAAATTCCACACCACGGAAAGCCGTTAACTTGAGCCATGTTTAATTCCTCATAGATCTTGCCTACAATTCTCATTCAAAATATTTTTTCCAATCATTTTTGAAATTATTGTAAAAAGAAAAAAAAAAAGAAAAAAAAAATGATATGAAGCAGACAAAACATTTGACCACCAGGCCAGGCCAGTTTAGGGGGGAAAGTTTTAAATACATACTAGATACAGATAATTATACACATGTACATGCATATGTGTGTGTAGATAGAGATATGGAAATGCAAATACAGATGTGGAATGTGGATGTATCCATAACAATAACAGAGATACATTCAAAATTTCATTTCAGGGACATTTAAATGAGAACATGCAGGGACATAGCATATTTAACAAAAAATATATAAGAAAATAATCAGCATCCATGTAGGACAAACACTGTAAATTGGTTAAAATTTCAGCTAATATCAGGGATTGTGCCTGATGGTGAGGGACGGTTGGCATCTCTGCAATATACATGTATGTGTCATGGTAAAAGAAAAATATCTGAGATTAAGAAAATACCCACCTCCCAACATTATTATTTTCTTCTTTGTGTCCTCACTCAGGAATGGCTTGCATATGTTGAAAACAATTGGAAATACGGCAGGTGCTGAAGAAATCCAAGACAGAAATCTTACAACAGATGTATGATGCAATACATACATGTACATGCGAGTACACTTTTAGTATTCATGTGCAGTTTGATATATGCAACCACCTGCACTGAGCACAACAAATACATGTATGTGCATATATACTCATCTTGCTGTCTAACATGTAAAGCAATATCTAAGCTTCTGTTTCATATTCAAAACTATATAACAGCACCTCAGCCACCTGTCAGCTTGTGTGCCACTGTTCAACATGTATATGTAGCTTGGATCACACCACATACAGCCCCTACTGATTTATCACAAAAGAACATGGGTCTGAATAGAGCATACACACTTGTGGTTGTCACTTGCCTTTCACCCATCTCTACTTCAGCCACTTTGTTCTTTGAATGGGCTGACCCACCTCCAACATAGTCACTCTGTGTGGGTTGCATAGCATCTTGGATGTAATATATTCTACTCTCAGATGTTTCTTTTTTCCCTTATTCATGCAAATGAAGTATGCACAATATTAATGGAACATATGAAGACACTTCAGGCATCACAATGTTACCATTTTAATATTGATTCAAAAATACTTCATGTCTCTTTCATGTTTCACTCAAAATACTTCATGCCTCTTTCATGTTTCACTCAAAATATCTCATGCCTCTTTTCATGTTTCATTGAAAATGCTATGTGTCTCATATTTCATGTTTCATTCACTAAAGATGGCATACTTCTTTCATGTTTCATTCACTAAAGATGGCATACTTCTTTCATGTTTCATTCAAAATGCTATGCCTTTCATATTTCACTCAAATGATCTTGCCTCCTTCAAGTTTTACTGTAACAGGTATAAATTAGAATACTTTTTTCTGTTTCACATATAATGTTATGCAACTTTCACACGTCACTCAGAATGACATGCCAGACTTCCATATCAAAAGTTATATCACCTGAGTACTCTCAGCTGTTCTTTCTCATTGGCAGCCTCAACATCATCTGTCACAATTCACAGGACATCATATTATTTGTTTCAGGTTTCAAACAGAATAAAAATGCCTTTTTGTGTGTCATAAAAATGTCATTTTGCTTCCTGTTCTAATGTCCTATGATCTATCAACATTTTTTTTATCAATGAAGTTAAAAAAATGATTACATGCACTGCAAATTTCTACATTATACTATTGTACTCAATTTGACTACAACATTTACACTAAACAACACATGCTGAGTACACATGTATTACAAGCAAAGCATACATCAGCAGTGCAAGCACTAAGAGTCAATGCAAAAAACATTCTAACTATGTACATGTATATCACAGATCAAGAGGACTGTGATACAATGTAGTCCTATGCTCAGCCAACTTTGGCTGCACCGCCTGAAGTGGTCCTGCAATCTTTGCATTAACATCAACATGATCGAGGTCATCTTTCTTCAAGACCATCATCACTGCTTGCAGTATCAGTCTTCACTCACCGTGACAGGATCCACTCTTACCAAAATGTAAGCCAACATGTTAGTTTGACCTTTCAAGATCACCAGAGGTCAGAGTTGAGAACACCGAGAGAAACCCCATAGACACTTTTCTGTTAGTGTTTTATAGTAACCATGGGCCTTGGCCAACATGTCAGTTTGGCACTTCAAGATCAGCCAAGGTCAAAGTTAACAACACAAAAAGACACCTCACACATGTAGTTACTTTTTTTTCTAGTGTTAAATAGAGTGTAGTAATCAAGAGCCAAAGATCCACCATAACCAAGATACAAGTCAAGACATCAGATTTGCGGCTCTTCTTAGAATAACAATGCTAAAATGTACCTGACATTCCAGCCCATACAAGTACATGTAGATGGTGACAATGCCTTCAAAGTTATTGAAATGTGCATTGCTGAAATCAAGTTGTGGATGTCAATAAACAAATTGAAATTCAACGATGACATGACTGAATTTCTTATAATTGGTCACCCACAAGATAATGTATCCTTGCGTCAACTACCTGTTGGAGCTGCTGCAGGCAGTCCATCTGCCACATCTAGAGATCTTGGGGCCAGGATGGACAATTGCATGACCATGGACAAGCAGGTTTCTTCAATGTGTAAATCAATCAGTTTCCACCTCAGGAAACGCCATGCAAATTAGAAACTATCTGACTGAATCTGCCACAGCATTACCGACACATGCTCCGATATCATCAAGACTTGACTCTTATAACTGCCTTCTGAGCCGTCTCCAAAAGTACCAAATAAATAGGATTCAGCTGCTAAAGAATGCAACAGTCAAAATAGTAACAAAGACCTCTAAAGGGAATCAGATTAACCCAGTTTTAGAAGTTACATTGGCTACCAATGTATTTCAGAATCAACTTTAATATACTGTTAATGGTCTACAAACCACTAACTGGGTCAGCACCCTCGTATATCGTTGATTTAGTAAAAACGAACAGACCAGTGAGCCATTACACTCATCTGAGTGACAAGACTTGTTGGTAGTCCCTCGAACTAAGACTCGTGCTGGTGAACTTGCCTTTTCTGTTGTTCTTTTCCATCTGTGGAACACATTACCCTTACATTTTAGGACCAAACCTACCCTTCAACCATTCAAAGTCACTTTGAAAACCCACCTTTTTACTATAGCTTACACTTAATTTACCATCATAGTGATGATGGTTACAGACTTGATGAATGAACTACTAATTCACCAGATGTACATGTACTGAGGCATTGTGCTTAGTTTATATTACAAGTTTAATGTGTTATATCTGAAATCATGTATTCTACATGTATGTAAACCATTTTATCATAAAGATGGATCTTTTAACCATAGTGTAGCAATTTTAATGTACAGCACCCTTGAACCTTTTGTTTGGAAATGGTGCCTGATAAGTCAATAAATTATTATCATTATTATTCATTAAATGTACGTGTATCCTTGTCAATAATTCCCAATTTTGATAATTTGTTAAAAATCAGGAAATATTATCAGCAACACTTGGGGAAGAGACATGATAGTGGACATTGAATGTAGGTACATTCTCACCATGTATAAAGACAATTCAACATGTGGTTTAGGGGAGTCAAAAAAAGTAAAAACATTAAGAATTGACCAAATAATACAAAAGAAACATCACAGCACCAACTTTTTTTAACAAATTACAGTAATATAAAAGTATAGACCCATATCTTTTACATGGATTGCAAAGCGGGCCAAGCCTATATTAATCACTCTCCATGACAGAGATGTTGGCTTTACTTTCCTACCCAATTGTTTGGTGCAGGAAACCAAAGGACTCGGAGCACAGTCAGAGTGGTCGGAACTCTTTCCACTTGCATCCCTGGCTGTGAATCAAACCTGGGCCACAGAGGTAAAAGGCGAGCATGTTGCAGCTCCGCCAACCATGCACTCAAAGAAATGTGTCTGTGAAATTTGGAAGCAATTGGCCAATCATTTTCAGAAAAAAACAAATTAATTTTCTAAAAAATAAAATAAAATAAACAAGAGGACTGTGACCACCCTGTGCTCAGCTGACACTTCATGCACAGACTGAAGTGCTGCTATGAACTATGATATCAAGGTCACCTCTGTTTCAGACCATGATCACTGCTGCTAACATGTAAATATCCCTTTACTAATCGTTAAAAAAAAAAAAAACAATAAAATTGCAGTACAACGGACTGACCAAATTGAGGTGTAGGGATTCCCCCAAGTGTCCCTGTGCAATTTGAAGCAATTGGCTGGGCAGTTTTCAAGAAGATTTTTTCAACATTTAGCCAGAAATCAACAGCAAAATTCACTGAAATTCCAACATTCACCAGACTGTAACCATTTGAACAAATCTGGTAGAGACTCACCTAATATAGATCCCCACCAAGTTTGAAGTGAATCTGCTTTATGATTTTGGAGAAGTCAAAAAATGTGAATTTACATTGCAATCCCCATTCACTTGTGTGATTAATTAAAAATTAGAATGATAGTCTCTACCAAGTTTGTGCATTTGAACAAACTTGACAGAGACCCAACCAAGGTACAATGCCACCGAGCGTGAAGTCAATCTGGAAGATGGTTTCAGAGAAGAAGCCATAAATGTGAATTACCATTTGAGTGCCCATTGACTAATATGATAACCAATATTATTGCGAAAGGTGCATTTACCGATAAGTACCCCAATTGAAAAAATCATTAAAAATCGTGAATCCACAGCAGTGCCACCTGGTGAACAACTTCGTTTGACCCTTACACAAGGACCATATCTACCAAGTTTCAGCCTAATCTGAGTAATATTTCTAAAAAAGACAAAAATGGTAAAAAACACAAAAATCATTGAAAAAAAAAACAGAAAAATCTGCAGCACCACCAGGGGAACAAATTAAGAACTAGGAGTCCCTAGGAGTGTTCCTTTGGGATATCAGAGCAATTAAGTGAGTGGTTTTGGAGAAAAAGATTTCTTAAGACTTGCTCAAAAAAGAACCAAAAAAATCATAACAAGAGACCCATGAGCCTAATGCTCTGCTGGCACTGTGGCTATATTGCACCTACATTTTCATTTTAAAGTTGCGAGTCTTCAAGTGGCTTCTGAACATAAAAAGTTCATGTGATTTTAGTGTGTAAGTTGTCCACCAGATGGCACTTTGCTCCACATGTAATCATAGCTTATTTGTGCATATTCCTGTGATGGATATTGTTGCATGTTCGAAGACAATAGTGAGTCCTTTACTTTATGTCCCCAGCGACCTTGGGACAGAAGATCAAGGTCACCCAAATTATGTAAGACAAGAGGCCCGTGGGCCTAGTGCTGTGCTGACATTCCCATTAATGTCCAAGCTACACCCTTTCATTACAAAATCACCTCTTTCAACTTGACAGGCATGGTGACCTCACAAAAATAGGTCAATGTCACTGCTATTACATAAAATTCTAGTATTGGACATGGTTTATATATCCTATAAATTTGGCAAGTCTATAAACCTAATTACTTTTTTAGATTTGGAATTTTATATCTTAAAACACCTTTTGGTTCATATTTTGCATCAAATTATAGGTGGCACCACTAGTATCATTAGCAACTTAGACTTTGAGTTCTCCCACAATTGCACCAAATTCAGTGAAGATCCAACAAAAAAATTAAAGATGCTAGACACAAGATTTTCATATTTTGACCCCTATATCACATAAAAATGTAGGTGGCACCACCAATATTAAAAGGAACCTCGATTTTCATACACCCCGTAAGTCCTGAAAGTTATATTGGGCTAACTTGAAAACTATGGATGGTATCGCGCTAACAAACAAAAATTTACAGACGGACAGATGGACAGATATGAGTGGTCACATAAGCTCTGCGACCTTCGGTTAATAGAAATAAAAAATTGCTGGAGCATGACCATTTGAATAAACATGGTAGAAACTCATCCAGGTGCATCCCCACCAAGCTTGAGAATTATCTGGCTTGTGGAGAAGTCGAAAATGTGAATTACTATTAACATGCCCATTGACGCACATAATAATCAATTGGAACATATGCACTTGTTGTCTACTTGAAAATTAATTAAAAATTGGGAATCCACAGCACCACCACCTAGTGAACAACTTTGTCCTGCCTACAACCAACCTTTCCACAAATTTTCAGCACAATCTGACAGTAACTTTTGGAGAAAAAGTTGAAAACAGCAAAACCATAAAAAAAAAATCAAAAAGAAATTGAAAAAAAGCACAGCGCCACCCTGTGAACAAACAGGAAATAGGTACCCCTATGAGAATCCCTGTATGATTTGGAAGTGATTGGGTGTGCGGTTTTGTAGAAGATTTATTAAGATTTGGCAAAAAAGGACAAAAGAAATTCATGACAAATAAAAAAATTGCTGGAGTGTGACCCGACTTGACCAAACTTGGAACAGACCCACCCAAGACACATCCAAGTTTGAAGTTAATCTGGCTGATGGTTTAGGGGGAGAAGCTGAAAATGTGAATTGTGGACGGATAGCGGATGACTGACCATCCTAAAAGCTCAGCTGACTGAAAAGTCAGCTGAGCTAAAAAAAGCAAAAATTGCAGCACCACCTGTTGAACTAATTATGGTCTTGGGGTAGCTAGAAATGTCCATATATAATTTTAAAGTAATTGGCCATGCAGTTTTGGAGTTTTTCTTTAAATTTTGCTAAAAAAGAACAAAAAAAATATTAAAAAATCTAATCCAAACACATGAAACAAGATCATTTGCACACATTTGGTACAGACACACCCAAGGTACATCCCTACTAGGTTTAATTTGAAGGGATCTGACAAATAGTTTTGGAAAAGAAGTCCAAAATATGAACTGCAGATCAACAGATGGACAATGGATGACTGGCCATCCTGTAAGGTCAGCTGACTGACAAGTCAGGTGAGCTAAAAACAAATTTCCATGGGCAATCTTTTCTACATATTCCAAGTGTTTATAAATCAGTCAGTTTATTACATGAGAACTACCAATGCCTCACAAAGACTGCCCTGTTATTTAATTTTGCTTGTAAATAATCTCTAAAAACTTTAAATGAGTTTCAATGTGTTGTTTCTCCTAGCCAAATAGATGCCCTTTCCACACTTCAATGTTCAACACTTCCATAAATCTCTTGCTATCTTACATGTACATCTTACCATTAACCACATAAATCCGATACACTCTCTCCGGGTAGTTAGCCTCAGCCGCCGCCATTAGTGTAGGGACTATATCCATGCCTAGAGATACAAAGTTAAAGGTCCCAAAGTTAAATAGTTGTCAATCACATGAGATCGGAACTTACCTTCTGGAGTCTCGATCTCAGCAAGAAGTCAATGCAAGTCATGCATTATATTATAAAAGAGCTTACCATTTATAACAAACACACGATACACAGTCTCAGGATAGTTAGCTTCACATCCAGCCATTACCTTAGGGTAAATATCCATGCCTGGTATATCAGAAACAAAGAAGCATATTTTTCTGCAAACACAGATACATTCATATTTTCTCTGACGTGAACAAAGAAAAATATTTTCAGTTTCAATAACATTTGATAGTAACCCTATCAAATGGTATCATTTACTATTTATTTGTGACTCATTTAAAGGCAAATACTCAATATATTTTGCACTGTTATACTTATTGTTCAGCTTTCATTAGTAACTGTAAAACAGGTATTTTCTGTTTGAATTTTCACAATTGCTCCAAATGCTAATATGTCTGCCACTATTTGGCATGTATTCCTACATTCTGTTCACAGGCCTCAGTGTTTGTTGTTGTTGTTGTTGTTGACTTTGCTGTTATAATGCCTTCAAGTCATGGTATGGCTGCCACACGGAAGCTGCGACATGGCTTCCTGAACAATGCAAAGACCCCAAATGCTTTGGCCTTAACAACTGCAGCATGAATTGTCATTATTATTGTTGTTATTATTAATAGCATCATTATAATTATCATTCTTTTTGATGAGTACAAGGTAGGACCAACCATGTCGCACAAAATCACCTCTCATCAAGCATGCCAGCTTCTCTGCCCTTGCCTTGTCTTCCTATGGTCTAATACACATGTAAGTTTCATAAACAGGTCAATGAATGATGAAAGTAACATACCATGAACCCATATCTTACTCCAGGTAAACCCATCCATATCACATATACCCACTGCCATGTCTATCCTCTTCCCAATCTGTGGTTAGAAACAGAAATTTACATCACAAAGTGTGCACCTTGCTCATTCATGCCTGATATGCTGGCAAAACTAATGCAACAATGAAAACTATCCAAATTTATGCAAATGAACACCATCAAGTGCTGCCATCTGGGGTCCTATATTCCACTACTGTGAACGTATGGAGAAATTATGAATGACAGGTCAGTAATCATACTATAAGCTCTCACTAGTGAAACCTTTTGGCGGCAGATGGTACATTTTCGGCGGCAGGCTGCGGAAGTCTGCGGCACTGCACCTATCTGCCACCAAAGATAAGTAGGGGCCTTTTGGGATCAGCGGCAGGCAGCCGCACTCGGCAGCACGCCCTTCTTGATAACAATTCTGCTGCTCTGTGCTGCCATCTATTGCATGTAAAATAAGAAGTTGGGTGGAACCTGAATGGACAAGTAACTAAAGAGTACAACATCAAATATTTCCATGTATATACCAGCTTTGTGAAAAAAAACAACAAACACCCCCACCCCCCAAAACACATGTATGATGCATAGTATGTATGCAGAGAAATCATTTGCAAATGTAGCCAAGTTGGCCCAGCTTTCCAGGTCTATTTATTTATACATCACATGTATGCATGCATATATACATGCACACACACACACACACACACACACACACACACACACACACACACACACACACACACACACACATTCTTGCACAGGTGTAACACAATTATGTTCTTTGATGACATCATGGAGATACCTTGGAACCACTCCCCCCCCCCCCCCCCAAAAAAAAAAAAATTCAACAGAGCTTTCATTCTTTTTTTGTCAATTTTAAGTATCTACATGCACATAAAGCAAATATCGGAAATAGAGAACAAGTTCAAAAGTTGGTAACTGCTTAATTGTAAAGGCCTGTGTTTATCTATTAGAAAGAATTATGAGTGCACTCATATACATGTACAAACTATTTTTCTCCAAGCAGTATCAAAAGAATGAAAAGTCCTTAATTTATTCATTCGTTGATTCATTCATTTATTTTTTGGGTGGTAGGGGGTAGGTGTTTCAAGGTAACTCCATGATGGCATCTATTACAAAGAACATATACATGCATTGCATATGTGTGCAAGATTGTGTGTATGTGCATGCATATATGCATGCATGTGCATGTGTAAGTTAAATTGATAAACAGGACTGGAAAGATAGGCCAACTTTGCTACAATAATATTGCAAACAATTTCTCTGTATATACACGTGTCTGTATATGCACTATCTACAGAATAAATGAGACGATTTTTGCTCGCTAAATATCATGCATCAGGTAATTCTGGGCTAAGATGCAGCATATATGTAGCTGGGTTTTTTTGACAGAGCTGGTATACACATGGAGACATTTGATATACATGTAGTACCCTTTAGTTACGTGCCCAGTTTTAGGTTCCACCCAATTTCTTATTTTACATGCACCAGTTGGCAGCATCCAAAGACTTGTAGCAGATGGCGGTACACAGCGGCAGAAATGTAACCAACAAAGGCCTGCCGCTGAGTGCCGCTGCCTACCACCATGTGCCACTGATCCCAAAAAGCCCCTACTTACATGTATATTTTACAGCAGACTGCGGCAGTGCCACCAAATGCTGCCGGCCGCCGCCGAATGCCGCCGGCTGGTGCCCACTGCTGCAGCCTGCCGCTGAAATGTTTTACAAGTGTCTGCACAGTGACAAGTCAGCTGAGCTAAAAAATTATAATACAATGCATAAAGTATCAAAGTGTGACCACAAGTTTGCATAACTAAATGACGAAATGTTTCCATGAGCCAGCCTGAATACATCATGTGAGGTATCGCTAAAGTTTATCTCTTTACAAAAGAAGAATCACATAATAGCACATTAATTTAATTTATCTTATATCACATGTACGTACAATGTGCTACATATACACTGTATGTGCAACTTTTTCCTTTTTATTTATTTTGGGGGGGGGGGGGCAATTTCCTTGAACTGTGGAGAACACTTCAGTCAGAAGGACTAGAGTGGTGCCCTCAAATTACTTTCTGATGTACTTTCAATGTTAGCAACTTTTAAAATGTTCTTCGTACAAAAAAAAAACTCATGATAAATCAGGGTACACGTATATTTGAAAGGTTCATATTAAACACTCTATTACCTTAGCTATAGAAATAGTTTATTCCCGGGACGTGTTATAGATGGACTACCAACGGGGGCGCTAATCCCTTTAGTGGTCAACTGGGCGTAACGACTACAAAGCGTGTTCACTAGCGCCGCTCAAGTTAATCCCCCCTGCTCAGTCCGTTTGTTGTTCCATCTATGTTTCCGCGTTCAGTTGTATTGGGTTACATACATCAGGCTTACATCGGGTGTGCTATTGTACCAAGTTCAAAAACGGAGAGTTTTATGCGTGCGCAACCAGTCTCATCGTTTGGATCAGAACCGTGCGAGTCCATCGATGTGTTTTTCGTTGAAATTGGCGGATAAAAGGGCTAGTTTTTGCATTTTTCCTGTCCAAAATGATGCAAAGTTAGACAAATTGCGTGCGTAATAACTCCTTACGCCGTAATTAGCAATATAAAATGTAGTTTTAGATGTATAGTGTATGCCGGTAGAATCATGATGGTGGTTTCATTTCTTGTAGCTGAGTCCAGCGTAACGCTAAATTTTGACTTTAAAAGGTGGAACACTGTGAAAAATTTTGCACATTTCAGTGGTGATGCGATTATTCTTGCCTTTCATCACGTGACCTGGCGCACGAGACTGCCAGCGGCCAGCGCGGACCGTGGTGTTGTGTTTGTTCGGCACTGAAGGTGCTCGCTCAAACACGCGATCACTTGAGCAGCGGCAACATAGATGGTACAAAGGGGGCCCCGCCATTGGTAGTCCATCTATAACACGTCCCGGTTTATTCAAAGTGACCATTAGAAACAAGCCAAGGGGATAACACACACTTCTCTATCCCACAAAACTTATGTCTTGGGTTGTGAGTTTGACACATTTTGGCGGGGGTGAGTGGTGGATGGCGGATGCCGGCAGTGGCTGGCAGCGATCAGCGGTGGTTTCGGGTAATGTATATGTGCAGTGTTCTGCAGTGATCGCCACCCACTGCCACAGAACACTACCAAAGCTTACAGCTTGGTCAGTGACCTTCTCCCTCATTGCCAAACACTGCCCACCACTGCATATGGCTTCCCACCACCACTGAGAAACTCAAAGGCAGCCCTAGGGAGCATCTACCTGTTTCATATGAATTCAGCTAAGTGAACAAATGCAAGAACTAGCGATTTTAGAATTGCAAATAAATGACAGATTAATTCATGATCTACCTATGTTGCACACAGACTGTGAAAACGTACCTATGCTTCAATAAAACAAGTGGGCTGAGTGATCACCCCATGGGCAGCTGAGCTATGGAATCACTTGCATGGGCTATACTAAGTTGACCAAAGTGCTTAGATTTGGTGAGCTGAGATCACCCCCGGAAGATTTGAACAGAGCAGTACCCAAAAGAAAAAAATTTGTCAAAAATCAGGTGCCCATAGCAACAACAGGTAATGAACAAGTTTGATTTACCTCTTGTCAGTGAACATTTCTACCCAGTTTCAGCTCAAGCTAATCAGCAGTTCTGGAGAGGTCAAAATTATAGCATTACTACTCAAAAAATCACAAAAAATAGAGAAAAAAACTACAGCACTACCATGACTACCTGGTATATAAATTAGTAACTAGGGGTCCAACAATTTTGGATGCAACTTTTTAACTTTGACATTTTTTTTAAAGTTTTAACAGTCTTCATTCATAGCTTCATCCCAATGCACCCCAATTATTTTACTCACTTTTTGTTCCAATGCAAGTCAAACCACAATATAACCTGCATGATCTAGATGTGTCCCAATGAATCCCCACATGAGGGAGAGTTTTTGAGACAGAATAAAATGTTAATCTCCTATGTACATGTACTCCTTGGGTATTGTTTAAGCATGTACCATATCAATTATGAGGAAAAATCATGAGGCATTAATTATGAGCTGATAATTGACAAAATTGATGCTATTTTATAAAGCTGCTCATACTAAAAGCAGCAATCAAGTACTGTCCTTTTACCACAGTTGCACTAGCTATTGCACTAGTATGTCACAACACAGATCCACACATCTGGCTAATACCCAGGAGGCCCAAAACACAGCTACTGCTTACCAGCAGAGCTGGTGTCATCCAGAGGTGTCAACTGTGTGCACTGGGGGGGTAACCAATTTCAATGAAGATAAGCAGAGTAATGTATTGAATACGCAACTCCAGCTTGCTGGTCTCATTGTGAGATCACACCAAGTTCACTGCCAATCAGTGCTTTTTGCTCAAGCACTAAACTTTAAAGTATTTCTTTCTTTTCTTTTACAGAATTACACTTTAGTAAAATTATAATTATATTTTCTTAAATGGTCAGTTCAAGGTCTTGGCCAAGGAAAGCTGTTGACTTAGTAGGATCATAATGTTCTCCTTCTTCATAATTTTACCTTTTACAAGCATTGATAGTACTATAATTGCACCTTCCCACCATTTTATAACACAGTATAATACCAGGCCAAAATTCATGCAATATACTTGTGCTTTTGAGAGACTCTTCTCTTCACAAGGAAATATTGAATCATTTGATGACAATTGGAATGCCCTGTAAATGTTTATTTGCACCTGACTACTTAACAACAAATAAAGATGCTCTTTTTTTTCCCGAGAGTAATGTTTGGATTGATAATTTTTGAAATATTTAAAATATTCATTCTAATAGTAACATGCACACACACACACACATAATCTTGATCATAATCCATGTACATGTGTGTGTGTGTATTATAGACACATTATATATATTAACTTTTGTTTTCATTCCCATTTTGCCATCATGTTTTTACACTCATTCACCTAGCCTTTGTCTGAAACAAATTTATAAATGCTCCCTGGATTCCTTGAGTTTCACAGCAGTGATGGATGGCAGTGGGCAGCAAAGAAAGTCTCTGCCCATTCTTGCCAAGGCTTAAAATTTTGGCGGTGGTGGGTGGCAATTGCTGATGATCACCGCCCACCGCTGCCAAAATGTGCAATAAGCCACCGAATAGTGTTCCTAGTGTTAACTTGCTAATTGTGATAACCTATTCACACAGAGTTTCCTAGAAATTAAACTGGATAAGACACATGTACACTGATCTATGTGGGTAGTGTACTGACAGGGTTAATTTTCTTACCTTTTTGCCATGTTCCCGGCCTCTTTGTAGACATCTTTCTATTTCGTAGAAACAATACTTCATCATGATTCTTCTTTTACATGAATATGTCATCCCTGAAAAAATATTCATGAACATTTTTACAAAACTTCTATCCTACAATATAAATCCTGTTCTTACTGACTGGGGGGGGGGGGGGGGGTACTTGGTATCCAAAAGGGATTGATAAGCCCTGCTTGGTATCAGTTAATATCCTGTCATCACATTAATTTTCTTCCATGATTTCATGGCCCATATCAGGCATCAGTGACTCTATCTGCCAAATTATACATACACTCCCTTTAACTCATTCCATACCAGTCCCTGATTTTTCCGTATATTTACCTAGATTTAAGATGACTATTGTATATTTAAATTCTTCATGAAAAGAACTTTGAATTTGTTCAAGTACCAACATGCCTACAGTCTTAAGTCAGTGGTTCTGACACTGCCTGGTAAGTCTTGCTGCAGCTGCCCTTGTGGCAGCTGCAGCATGACTTACCAGGCAGTGTCAGAACCACTGACCAATGCCTGTCACCATAGCATGGAATGAGTTAAGAAACGGTAATAACTTGCTCCATATGGGATGCCCCAACTTGTCTTAACCAAAGTGAACAATAACTTGATCCTTATGGGTTGCCCCAACTTGTCAAAATCAGAGTGACCAATCACTCATTCTGTATGGGATGCCCCTACAGCTTGTCAAAACCGTCGTAACCAGTAACTGTACTGTCTCAGCATACAGTCCCATACCTTTTACATCCACATGTCCACACATATCAATCCGTATGGGATGGCCCAGCTTGTCAAAACCAAATTGACCTCCAGCCCAGTACTGTCTCATGACCTCTGGCACCTCAAAGTCCTCCAGAATAGTGTCAATACCCCACTTCTTCCTCCAAATTACATGCTACAAAATGCAAGTACATGTACTTTTTAACTGATGCATTGTTGTAACAATAAAACACTTAAAACGAATCGATGGTTGGGATGGCTTCCTTAGAGGGGAATGAAATACTGATAATGTCCCACTATATCTCTGCATAGGAAATGTGGTCTTTTAAGACATGTGGCCTCTGTAGAGACAGGCCTTCGGAACCATTGTAATTGACATTTAAGGACTCTAAATACATGCGACTGTTTTTGAAGAAAACCAATTTTAGAGCTTGATAAAGTACTACTTACTGATGCAAAGATAGCTAAAGTATATATTTTGGGGTTGGTACAATAGTGAACTATAGATAGTGCAACGATCAATCAGTGTCAATCAATGTCCTTGCCTAATTGTTGAATAAACAAAGTAATAATGAAATGGTCAGGTTTTACGCTGTTTTCATCTCTTTCTTCCTTGAAACAAATAATAAAACTGTAAAAATGGTTTTGTTTGATTCCTAACAATATAATCCCAAAAAGCTTGCCATATTTTTTTGGATATCTTGTTTAGTTTAGGAAATATAGCTTTGTAAAATTGAAAAACCTGACTTTCTCCAGTTTTTCTTTGACATGGTAGATTTTTCAACTTTGCAAAGTGATATTTCATAAACTAAGTGATATATCCAAAGAAACATGGCACACTTTTTTTTGGAGAGTATTGTTAGGAACCAAACCAAACCATTTTTACAGTTTTGCTATTTGTTTTGGAACAGAAATAAACATAAACAGCATAAAACCCAGCCACTTCATTATCACTCTGTTTGTGTAACAATTAGGCTGGGGCAAGTGTTGACCTTTGCACCAGTTTGTAGTCCATGACCATACCAACCCAAAAATATATGCTTTAGCTACCATTGCATCAATTAGTAGCACCAAAAAGGGCTGTACAGTTGGTTTTTCTTCGAAAATGGTCCCATGTATTTGGAGTCCTTAAGACCCTGGATCACTCACCCTCAATCAGGTTTACTGTATGCAGCATTTACTCCCATGCAAACTGCAGTCGCCATGATTTTTAATTAAGATAACCTTTATCATTTTTTTGATGAATCTGTGGTATTTCAAAATGCATGTCAGCATCATACTGATTGCATGCATTTATGTCCCATGATGATCTTCAATTTCTTTACAAAAGATAGTCCTGGTGGTACATATAACAGGTTTTCAAAGGTTTTGTATGTAATCAAATCAACAAATACAATGTACATTGTCCATGCATATACTGAAGCTTTCATTCATCGTTAAAATTGTCTAATACAGACAGGCCATGTGGGTACAAAGTTTCTATACCTCTATCACAACTTCACAGTTTTTGACACCACAAAGGTGTTATACTAAATCTGTACAAAGTATACTATGGCACAATACATGCACAATCTTTTGTTACAGAAATATATATGCAAGGCTAAATCAACACAAGGTGGTAATGCTGTATGTGCTATCCCTCAAGATGAAACTTTAGGCTAGAGCTAGAAACACATGTACATGTGCATCATTGGATCTGGAGTCCTATTTTTCTATTAGTAGTTTTTTTGTTTGTTTGTTTTTGACAAGTCTGTTAGTTTTGTTATGTTTTTTTTTCACAAGCCTACATGCATGTTTTAACACTGCTTCATGCCAAGGGCAAATTTGATATTTAAACTGAAAGACACATAAGCATTATTAACACTGGTTAATGTTTGAATCTGGCTAGCTTAATATATATATATATATATATATATATATATATATATATATATATATATGTGTGTGTGTGTGTGTGTGTGTATGTGTGTGTATGTGTGTGTGTGTACATTGCTGCCTGCCTACAAGTTCCACTGCATGTTAATCATGTTTGACGTCAGTTTCTTCTTTTCATGCATCAAAGTGTTTCACCAGTATATTTTTACTGCATTGAGCAACACGTTACAGTGCCAAAATGTACATACAGTGAAAACTCATTATAATGACACCATCTGCTCCCTAAAAAAGTGTCAGATAACTGAATACGTCAGATAAATGAATCAAATAAAAATGAACTTTTTCCCATGAAAATTTGTGTCATTATATTGAATATGGCAGATATCTGAGTGTCATTATAATGAGGTTTTACTGTACATTGTCCAGAGTGTGACATGGAGTTGGTTCAAGTTAATCATGTCATTAATGGCTGATATGAGTGTCTTCAAATAATGTAACAAGCTTAAGCTTACTGCCAACCTACAAGCTACACTCAGTAGGCAGGCATGATACAGTGGTACCTACTGTATGCAACCACTGCCATGAGCAGCCGCATTGCTTTTTGTGGTCATTAGGCTCGAACATAGGAGTCAATTTCTTTGTAAAATTTACCTGTGGTGCCAGGTCACCTGTTGTATGTCGCCATTTTTTCTCGGCAGAAAGGGTGGCCACATACAGCGGGTACCACTGTATTAGTTACAGGTTGGGTCATTCTCCCATTCTGAGTGTTTTACAAAGGATTGGGCTCGATCTTATGTTTTATGAGCAAGGAGTTTTTAAAAGTAAAAGTACATGTACTACAGACAGGACAATTCCCAAGACTTTTAAAAGTGTTACACCCTTCTCCAAAACATGGTGGAAGCTGAAAATCCTGTCAAGGTATTTTACTCATAATAAATGAAATAAAAGCATTTCATGCAGCAGATAATATTATGTAGAGCACCATCCACTTATACTACTGCTAATACTCTTTTTGTACATGTACATTATTGTATACAAGCCAAGGCAACTGGATTACACGCTACATAATATGAAAGATCACCACTGGAAAAGATTCTCCCACATACACGTAAGGTAGCTCTAACAAGATTTGTCATGGTTTTCCAATTCACCTGCCACTTTCCAAGGATAAATAAAATTCCAGTCAGGTTGTCAAAATTTCAAAACACTTGCCTCGGGCACAATCAATTTTTTGCAAATAGGATAAGAATAATTGTCCTGTGGAATGACACAGTAGTTGATACAAGGGACACATCAAATATCAAAATAACTTACCCTGTGGATTGGATCAGAAACAAATGGTGGTCCCAAGTCTCAACATCAAATGTTGGAACTAAAGCTACAAATTGTTATTTTTTTTGTTTTATCAATTAACCCTTCCATGGACAGGATAAGTTGAGTCAACAGCTATCCTTGGCAGGGGTCAGGCACAAAGGCCCAACCTGTATCAAGGAAAACTGTTGACCTGGGACAAGTCATAAATCATGATAGGTATTCTCCACAAGCATCTTCTATTATAACAAATCACTAAAAACATTAATACAGACATCAACTCAAATCTGGGTACTTTGGGGGTGACTTGAGCAGGATGCATGCATTTTCTATTAATTAATAATTATAAAAAAAATATAATTAAAAACATTTAAATTTAGCACATTGGGTGACTATAGCAGAATACAAGCATGTTTAGTATAAAAAAATAAGTAATATTAATACTGACACCAATTTAAATCCACGTGACTTTGCGTGACTTGACCAGGAAAACATTCACTTTACTCACCTTCCTGAACATCTGCTCTGCCTTAACGATATCAAATTTGCGAGCTGAAACAGTTTTAAAGAAAATTAAAATAAATAAATACAAATGCCATACCTCTGATACTAGGGAATGTTAACACCTTTTGAATTTTGAAAATCTATATGATGAAGGAGAGAAAGTTTTGCTTTTCAAAATGTGTTGTGATTTTGAAAAAAAAACAATACTTTATGAGACCATTTTGACAGATTGTATAAAATTAGGCCTATCTAGGCCATTAGTACAGACTTGTCCACAAGTTGTCACCTGAAACATGATCCAGTCATTGTAGGACAGGGGCAAGATGCTTTTTGGCTGGGTAAAATATAAAAAGGTTTTTTATGGTATATTCAAGCTATGCTATCAGCAATACCATGAATGCAAGCTGGTGTAATATTTTATCATACTGCATATATATACATATATATATATATACACATATGGGGGAGGGGATTAAAAGACATATTTTAGACCAGTAAAGACAGGTGGGAGCTTTGGAGGTATAGAATGCACTCATTCCATACACTCACCATGACATAAAATTGCTGCCTGGTATGTATACAGATACATGTAAGCTGTCCTACTTCATTCTGCCTGGCATGAAAAACAATATAGTGTAAGAGACACCTTGTGGCACAGGTTGCACTACCACTTGCATTGGTGCTATTGAGGATCCTCTCTTATTTATTTTTTTCCAGTATTTCCTTGATGTGCATATTGTACGGCAGTTTACAGCACTGTATTGCTTATCTCATGGTACTGGTAACATGCCTCAAATTTATAAAAAGAGGTAATCTTACAGTGCAACAGTACTCACTGCTCATGAACAAGGCAAGTGAAAGCAAAGTTTTAGTTGCCTTCAGCATACATGTATGTTCTCTGAATTTGTGTCAGTCCTGTTCAGAATTGATTACAATTTACAGTAAAAAGTCATTAAAATCATGTTTAAAAGTCAATGAACTTCAGCAAAAAAGTGCTGATTAATGTTCCTACCTGGAATTTTTCAGGCATATAACAGGAAACAAGGGTATACAAGCCAAAATGTTGGCTAGTGAACATGCTGAAGTATATAGAAATATACAACCTTGGATCTGCTTTTACACATTTTTATGCACATTGAAAGACTATGCACAGAACAGTTACTTTTACTTTGCTGCTGAATACATGCAAGCTTCTTTTCAATTTGAAAGTGTTCACGTAAATTTCATGAAGCATCTACAAGACATACCCCAGTAAATATACGGACTTCATACTCCAGAATAAACCCACATTACACAATTTTGGGTTCCATAATTCCCTGAATACAAATAGTCCCAAAATCTTCCATTTCTAAGTTGCCATCATTTTACTTCACTGGTATCAACAACAGAACCCGGATAGTCATAGGTGGACAGCATTATAGCAACATGGCCTCTGGAGGTCTCCTGTATGGCCAGTCATACAGGCAAAATAATGTACTGCATGGTTTTCCTCCAAGAAAGTTGCACCACCTTAACATTAACAATTCAGCATTTTGAGAAGACCATCAAAATAATATTTTATTGACGTTTTACTTTTTACATGAGGGACAAAATTCTAAATTTTAATTAGCTTACCTCTCAGCCACTTGACAAGATAGTGGTCATCATGCTCAGGTTTTAATGCATCTGACACTGTTTCACGAAACTGGAAAAAAAAATCAAATAGATAAACATATACATGTACATGTAATCCAAAGTCCGAACTGAAGACAATTTCATAAATTACATACTGTCAATGAGATAAGTAAAAATAATAATACAGCGCAATTAAAGCAAATTACGGTATCAAACTAGAGAGTTTAAAGATACCATGTAAACAGTTAAGTCTGTGTCTATGTATCTGTTCAAACCTGCTAACAGTTAAGTCTGTGTCTTTGTATCTGTTCAAACCTGCTAAACAGTTAAGTCTGTGTCTTTGTATCTGTTCAAACCTGCTAAACAGTTAAGTCTGTGTATGTATCTGCTCAAACCTGCTAAACATTTAAGTCTGTGTCTGTGTATCTATTCAAACCTGCTAAACAGTTAAGTCTATGTCTGTGTATCTGGTCAAACCTGCTAAACAGTTAAGTCTGTGTTTGTATCTATCTGTTCAGACAGGTTGCTAAACAGCTTAGTCTGTGTATCTTTTCAATCCTGTACACCTTCACACAACCGTTGGCTAAAATGACACCAAGCTCGGACAATGTTGGGATGAAAAGGCACATAGTCAAGTGAGAGGAAATGCTGAGCTATTGGAAAGTTCAAGTTATATCAATTTCATACTTCTCATACAATTAAAGATGTTTATGACAAGGTGAAAGCTTCAGGACATTTTGGAAATGTTGCTACTTTTGTCAGCCATAAAGTAGGCCTATTAAAGTATGTTATAGGTGAATTTTGAAAAGAAAGATGCGAAAAGTGACAAGTTTCCTAGATGTCTTTCATGTATAACACAATGAATAAGGACTCTCCTGTTAGCTTCAAGCAAAGATACTATTAGGTAAGAACGCATCATGTTTATGCCCCCAGACATAATGTGTATTTAGCAGTTTAGTTGATTTAAGGATCTGATTTTACAATGGACCAAGCACAGCTGGTTTGGACAGTGTTTCTTTTGTTTACATTCTTCAATGAATAAACAAACTGCAGATTGCAAATAAATTATATGGGATTGGTACCATGAAAAATTGTGCTGTATCACCATATCATGGCCTCAGTCACTGGCTTAAGTATCTCACTATCTGCAATGTTGTCATAACGGTGCCTTTGTGACATAAATAACTAACTTTTGGTATGTGTGCTAATGCGGTATCTTCATTCACTTCTAAATGTCACAATTGAGCAGGACTATGGAGAAAACTAAATCTTAAGAATTGACCACTACATGGCTGCAAGCAGCTATTTTTAATCTGGACTTTGTTGATTGTGACAACTGTGACTACCCACAATTTTCTTAAAATTTTCAAGACTGCTGTATATTATACATAAGTAGAATGAAACCTGCCTTAAAAGACCACTCCTGATAATGACCAAATCAGTCTCTCAAAACACATGATAGCCCATAACTGGTAAAATAACATGATACTCAGCCAAGTATGTTTTTTTCTTTTTTGTTTCAGAAAAGTATGCTAATGATGTAGTGCTGATGACCTGATTTGATGCTAATCATACTAAGGAAGCATCCCTCTCTTGTACCAGATGCAATTTTGGTGTATTACATATTGTCTATTTTACTGCAGTGTTACTTTAAAGAAATATCATTTAACATTTGTTTCCAACATGTCTCAGCATGAGACTTGTATATAGTCAAATGCAACTCTGCTGGTTTTTCATGCTGGTAAATATGCAGATAAACCAAAGAAGCCTCTTTACTTGCTTTACAATGTTTACTTTTGATACATTGAAACCCGACAGCTCACATAGCAGGTGAAGAAGTATTTTTTGTGAAATATTCTGCACAATATTATGGTAGGTATACACTCATGTTTTCTCTGCTTCATATTTCTGGACGCCTTACTTATCAATAACAGGAACAAGAAGGCATTTTACAGGGTGGAGACTAAGATATTAGGTACATGTAAAACACATATAGTTGGTGTTTCAATGAACCATTTAATGTACATTTTTGTGCTATAGTTTCATGAAGTACATATTGTAAATTGGAAAAAAATAAATGGCCAGTTTGTCTCCCGTTATTGAGTTAACAAGATATTGAGTATATTAACCATGCTGAGCTTGTCTGTCCATTACCAGTACACAGTAGATTTCTTTTCTTTTATTACACTTATGTGTACAAGTATTCCCATGAGTTTTGCAGAGAAAGTTTTGCACGTTTAGTTTATGAACTACATGTACAGTATGTTGGTTGTAACAACACAAATATACATGTACATCTAGTCTATACCATGCAATGACAGTGAACACTTCTGTTTATGCTGCAGTTGACAACCGTTTCCAAGGTCAGGGAGAATCGACTAACTGCAGTTGATCCCTCCACTTATTGGGTAATTCACAGATTAATCGATAACCTAATCAGTAACAGTTGCCAATCATCAATATTATCATGATAAGTTACCATGCAGCATTGCAGGCAGAAATGGGCAGCATATATACAAATGCAACGATTTACCTTTTTCAGGATTTCTTCCTGGCCAGCTTCAAGTCCTTCAACGCTCATTGTCAGCGTCGTTAACTCAGCCTGCAAAGATCTCCTCAATGATCGACCTGCACGGTTCTGTCTTCGAGTTTAAAACGGTTTGAGACTGATTCAGTGAGTGGGTGGCAGCTTGACAGGCCCGAGGCCACAATTTCAAACTTAAGGAGTGAAGTTACAACTTCAACACAATATTATCACTAAATAGCGACAAACTGATGCACATAAATCATTCAGTGTCCCCCCAGTGATCCTTTCACACAATCTGCCTGACCAGTTTCAGACAGCTCACTGTAAAAAAAATGGTGACGTTCAACATGCAGTCTGTTCCGCCGAGCACGAGCGTTGCTGTCATCTGGGCCAAACATTACAGGTTACACCAGAGTGGGATTTCCCACTTCGCCATCGAGTACTTGCAGGAAAGGAATTCCCGGAAGCCTCGATTTGGTATCAAACGCAATTCTGGACATGGGTTTATTGTCAATTTGCTGCCACTAGGTGGCAGCGCTTGTAAACGACGATGTCAGCCCCAACCGTGCAGCTCACAAGCTCTCTTTTTCATGCTTTAATGCCTTTATGTTTATCACTGTACTTCGACCCAAAAATCCATGGACGGATAAAACCACCACTATATTTACTGCCCATCACTGAAACCCGGACTGCCCATGACGCCGTGACGATCGCAAAACTATTGACATTATGTGTTTAAAAATTTGTAAATAATGTGTCAGGATGTTTTTTTTTTTTTTTTTTTTTTTTCATCTTAATTAATGTTAACAGGGTATTAGGGAATAACAAGTACTTTATGACATACTTGCTGATAAACCACCTTACATAGGTATCCCATTGGAGTCCCGTCACGTCTGTCATTATCATTTCATGCTAGTATCACTTGTAACACGCTCTTTTAATTAATTGCGTAACCAAGATATTCAAGAAACTAGTTCACTCCTCAAAGATTCGTACTAAGCCTAAGGTCTATGCTCAAGATATGCACTCCCCATGGATGGACCCATCGCTGCCGAGTGCTCGCCGCTCGTCTCGGCATCGCGGTGGCCGGGGTAGGGCGGCTGGAGAGAGTGGCGATCAGTTGGTCGGGGCTCTTCCAGTCGCTCTGCCGCGGTTGCGGCCCTGCCGGTTCGGGCGGCCAGTGCCCGACAGTTTTGTGTGGGTTTTTACAATGATCTTATGAATTCAATGTATGATTTATATTATTTCCATGTATGATTTATATTAGTCTTGTGTTGGTTTGACAATGATTTATATTATTTCCATGTATGATTTATATTATTTCTATGTATGATTTATGTGTATTTTACTCTTCTCCGTTTGCGGAGGTTCAATAAAGTTTTTATTATTATAGCCCATCACCGTCACAGTCCCGGTTGGCAAAAGCATAACGGGGAATTCTAAAACCCGTGACGTTCAAGAGCAGGGTCCCGGGGAAGTTACTAAAACACGTGACGATCGGTCATGGTCCCGGGTAAGCTAATAAAACATAATGGACATATTTTGTAGACTTGAGCATATGTTTAAGTAGATTTCTGATACATAATTATGAAAATATTACCCAATACAGCTATTTCTTATTTCCTTACAAAATTGCTTAACACAGACAAAAACATATTCAAATGAATGTAGCTTTATTGCAAAGACAGTATTAAAAAATTCTATTCGCGTATTGTTGGTCTTACTAGATAGTGTTGCTGGTTGCACAGGCACAGTACGTGCTCCTGATGATGTGAAAAATGTAGGCCTATATTTTGGCCATTTGCGAAAAATATATTAAAAGGTTGATTACTGCCTACAATTAGGCCTATATGATTGTAGTGCATGGAAGTCGTCAATGTAATGTTTTCCTTCTTATAAATCTGAGGCCAACGATAAGGACGTCCACTAATTCGGACTTCATATTGAGGGCCTTCCCCTGTAGGCCCTTTAACAGCCCAATCAGAAAACACGACAGTCTCCCTCAAGTTCGTTTGTTGATACAGTACTTACTTGGTATACCCTGGCAAGTTTGATGAAACCATCGACTACATCTAGTGCAGGCAAAATAGTTACCAAATTCTGGCATCTTCCACGAGCTATCGAGTTGGACTGATTGTACATGATACGATGATTTTGACTGGTCCGTTGTTTTGAAGCTACACGGAAATTCCTTCAGGTTTCCAGTTTAAAAGGCGTGCACCAAGTGCTTTGACATGTTTAGTTCTGTTGTGTATGTGCAGATGTATTAGCTGGATCATGCCCTGATAACATGGCCGTGGCGTTATCAACAACAAAGAGACCACACTCATTACTACCACGCTGATGAGGACATTTCATAAACTGTATAGTTATGGTATGGGCCGTGCGGCACGTTTCTGCACATTTAGACCGATGTGATGTGAACAAGTACTGTCTTATATAATTTAATTTTGTCGCACTTGCACCTTAATGTTGACAAAAGAATCCAATATATGGTTACCGCTGTTGATTAATTGAACCATCTTTGTTGTCTGCGGTTGAAAACCGGGATTCCGCTGAAAATACGTGGCTGGAAGCCACATGCATTTGGTTTTTGTTGCCTGAAAATACATGGCTGGAAGCCACATGCATTTGGTTTTTGTTGCCTGAATAATAATTGCGCAGCATCAATAGTAGTGTCGTTTAACCAACTACTGTCTGGTGTCCCTAATAATCGCACACGATCATCATTTGTCAGTTTTATCCGCACCCCATTAACATCATATGTCCACATGTTGGTCTCAATAACATTATAAATAACTTGACGGTTATTATCATTGGAAACTGGCAACGTAGTCGAATGTTTTTTTGCTTTTTGTTTGTTTTTTTTGGGGGGGGTGTTGTTTTTTGTTTTGTTTTGTTTTGTTTTATTATTTTTTTGTTTTTTTGTTTTTTTTTTGTTTTTCGTTTTGTTGATGTTCGATCTGTTACAGTCACTTTTTTTAAATTGTCGCTGTCGCTTTTGGATTCGCTCTCTCTTTAATCAGACAATTAATCCCACGAAGTTTTTCTTGGGTGTTGGGTCTATGTCACCCTGTTGGGGTCTTTTCCTGCGTTGCTTTGCTTTGGTTGATCTAGCATTTTTGCGAAGGGCTGTCAAAGTCATGAAAGTGGTCTGGTTTTTTTTTTTTTTTTGGTTTTTTTTCTTTATATTTGCAACAGGCATTTTCAAACTTAATTTCATAGCCATCTTGTGGTAACATGCAACCTGTACATTACAGATACAGTTTTCCTTCGGAAATAAAGTTATATTGCAGGCAGTATCAATGCCTGACACGACAAAAACCCCATGTCGACTGCTATAATTAATGCTGCCATAACTTAAAATTTCATGTGCACGACTATACACAGTGTGACTTTCTAACCTGTTTGGTTGTTCTTTCTCAGGGATAAAATTGCGTTCTTTTATTGCAGTGATAATATCCTTTGAGTGAGATACAACAGAAATGGAGAAAGATTGAAATTGTTCTGTGGGTATTAATTCATCCTTATTCTTGAGTGAATATGTGCCAATACCCGCTTTAGCCCGCTCACTTGCACGCTGGTAGTAATATTGCAGTCGTTGGAGAGAGAGAGAGAGAGAGAGAGAGAGAGAGAGAGAGAGAGAGAGAGAGAGAGAGAGAGAGAGAGAGAGAGAGAGAGAGAGAGAGAGAGAGAGAGAGAGAGAGAGAGAGTAACATCTATGGGCGCTTCATGCCCATTTTGAAAATCTTTCAACAACCAGTTGAATCCTTCACTTTGGTTTGTTGTAATTCCACTGCGGCTGTCGAAATACAATGGTGCTACCGGCCAGCTGACCACTTGCCGAAGCTGTCAACGCCGTTTAGCCAGTGTTGCTAAAAATAAGCTTTAAAGGGTTGGCTCTATTTTGACCCCTTAGTTTATAGGATATTGTCAAATTCGTCTCATTTGGAACTAAGAAATAGTTCTGTGACCTCAGAAACAAATAAAAAGTGCGTCAGTTTTGCGTCTATCATGTTGTGTCACCCATGAATTTATATCTTTAATCAATGTCGCCAGCATCTAATTCGGGTGAAGGGTGATGCGGATACAACTTTCACTGTTGCCACCTCCTTATCTGTCACTATTGGGATGTTCTTTAATTTTTCATTTGGTAACCCGAATTAATGAGTAAGAATGCCAAAAAGTTTCTGATGATGTGTCTGTAACTTGCGTTCATGAATAAGGGGAGAAAAGGAGGGAAGCGTGACTGGATGGTCGATAAATGCTGTGACGAAAGCTGTTGATTCAGTCTAAATTCAAGGGGGAAAGGGTTAAGGTGAAGGATTGAACACGTATACAGCACCGCCTAAAATTAAAAAATGAATAGGTTAAAAAAAAAGTATTGCTTCAGGAAAAAAAGTCAAATGTTTCTTCTCATGAACTTCACAACACTCCTTGTTCTACGAAACTGTATAAGCAAATGGTGCCTATACCCCCTGCAATAACGCTTTCATTAACATCAAACCTATTTAGTTGTTTTATACACACACACACACACACACACACACACACACACACACACATATATATATATATATATATATATATATATATATATATATATATATATATATATATATATACGAAAAGTCCAGTTGATAAAGGACCAATGCAAGACTGATCGATCGTAGAGTGCACTCACTTTGTTTTCCCGGAACCCTGTAATAGCCTTGTATGGTTAGGCATAAGTTTACAGACATACCAACCTGATTTGAACGTCAACAGTTTTGTGATGATTTATGAAGTTAAAATGGCTTAAGTTTGAAAACTTTTATCTGATATTTTGAAATGGGAATGAAAGTGCAAGTGAAGAATTCTCTACATAACTGTGGTCATCTGAACAAAATTTGAAAGTTTGTTCATGTGCAGAAATCTACATGACCCGGTTTGCCCACGCAACTTATCTTTTCAGTTATGTACATGTCGACAAGTAAACGATGCAGATGTTATTATGAATAACAGTGTCGATTTTTGGGCAGTTTTTGGACTAAAAAACAAAATGATCAAATGAATCACTTTACCCATGGGGGTGATTAATATTCGCTTTATGTAAGGAGGCAGGGCAAAGCGATTCAGATATGAGCAAACTTTCAATGCAAGACTTTTCCTTAAAATCAAACTCTCATACCACAAAATACTGTTGGAAATTAATTAGTTACATCGTAGTTTTATCTGTGAAATAGAATTTGTCCATTCCACACTGTGGGGTTTCACCTTAGGTGACCCACTTTGCCCGATGTCCTCTATGTTTTTATCAATATTGTATATTATTTTACAAATATTTGTGACTGTACATGTGTACCTAGTCTATATGATTGATCAAATCAAATCAACAGTAGCAAGAGCAGCAACGAGCAAAAAGAACTGAATGCGGGAAGTACAAGAAACAGTGCACCTCTCTCTCTCTCTCTCTCTCTCTCTCTCTCTCTCTCTCTCTCTCTCTCTCTCTCTCTCTCTCTCTCTCTCTCTCTCTCTCTCTCTCTCTCTCTCTCTCTCGTCCCCCCTCCCCCTCTCTAAATTTTCTTCTTTCAATGTCTAAAAGTTACATTCGAACAGGTTGCATCACCTATTTGCTTAGAATCAGCTTACATAGTCTTTCTTTTTTATCCATACCCAAGTAACGGCCACTTATCTACGGTATCCAATGGCATCGAGACCTAAATTTACATAAATTAATCGTTTGTGAATTTCAGGTATGGTTCTAAACAAAATTGTATTTTATTTGACGATGGAAAAAACATGTTTTATTTTCAACAATATCATAATGGCAAAGTTGAATATCAATATCCTTAAGTTTTAAATCTAATGTATGTTTTAGGAAGTTACTATTAATTGTTTCTTGATTCAACCATACGTCACTTAAACCACTATTATCTGGAATAGATTTTATTGTGTGTAATTATTTAGATTGAAAGTTATTTTCAGATTCATAAAACACCTTAATCAATTGATAAAAAGTATAACATAATTTAGATTTTTTACCGGTCAGTAGTCCATTCCAATAATTTATCATTTTCCTCTCAACTAAAGAATTAAACTTTAAATTTCCAACGTCACCATATAAAGTAAAATTTGGTGCGGAGTTGTTAACTTTTAGTACAATTCGTAGATTTTCTGTAGAAAATGTCCATATAATCTGATTATACAAAGCCCTATATTTCACTTCCATGAACAACTATGGGAATAATCATCTTGTCAAACAGGTTGCTGACAATATCAACATGTAATTCTAATTTCCTAACTTTACTTAATAGATTATACATAGCACGTCAAGCATGATTTACTTGTTTGGCTATAGTTTTTTTTGTACTGACCATT
This sequence comes from Hermodice carunculata, assembly GCA_964020975.1. Taxonomy (NCBI): domain Eukaryota; kingdom Metazoa; phylum Annelida; class Polychaeta; order Eunicida; family Amphinomidae; genus Hermodice; species Hermodice carunculata. The sequence goes on along the minus strand of OZ026620.1, from coordinate 47,797,939 downwards.
GTAATTGAACGAGGTACCGAAGCAGATATAACCCTCGACTATTTTTAATTCTTCTTGATCAAAAATAAATGCTGGTTTGTTTCTAATGTTACCCCTAGAAAAGACCACAATTTTACTTTTACTTTTGTTTACAGTTAAATGCCATAATTTACGGTAATCCTATACTCCATCTAAAGCTTTCAGCAAGTCTGCTGGGTTCTCTACAAGCACAATTGTATCTTCAGCGTAAAACAGTGAAAACATTCTCAGTAAAATTTCTACATCATCATCATCACTAATATTTTCGTTTACAAGATGTGCAGTATAATCAAGACCTTTATAATATTTATCAAGAAAAAGGTCAAGGTCATATAAGTATATGGCAAACAGTAAAGGTGACAAGTTATCTCCTTGTCGGACACCAATGTTGCAATGAAAGATGCAGATAACTGACTATAATTTCGTATGCAAGATTTGACATTTTCATACAGATTAATAATAGTAGTGAAACTTTTGCCATTAATATTACTAGTTATGAGTTTTGAGCACAGAGAATTACTATCAATAAGATCAAAGGCTTTTTGATGATTAATGGATTCATAATAATGACGCTTCTTTGAATGAAGAAATATCAATTAGAGAATGAAGAACAAAAATGCAATCTGTTGTAGAATAGCCATGACGAAACCCTGCCTGTTCTTCACCTAATAATTCTACAGCTTCTAAGTAACCATTAAGACGAACAGTAACTGCAGCAGTGAAGAGTTTAGCTATACAACTTAACAACGTAATACCTCTATAGTTATTTGGGTCATTTTTATCCCCTTTCTTCAAAAAAAAAGTACAATAATGCCTATTGTCCAGTCATATGGAGTTATCCCTGTGTATAATACAATCTTGAACAATTTTACAAAAAGAGTTAGTACATTCTCTGGACAACATTTCACAAATTCATTAATTATATTATCAACACCACAAGCTTTATTTCCTTTCAAATTCTTGGTAAGTAATTTTTTTCGGCAAGATTAAAATATTTATTGATATATTCATGTATCGATTGCGCTATTACCCTTGGATCTATATTTTGAATTTCGATTTCATTTTCAGTATTCTTTTCCCCTAATCTTTGAAAATGTTGCTTAAAATGTCAAGAACAATATTTCCTACAATTCTTGGTTTATCACAAGCACTGTTTATTGTATTCCAATATTCTTTAGGTTTTTTTATTTGACATTTTCTTATATTTTTATGCAAATCTTTAAAATACCCTTTTCTTATTTGCTTCATATAAGACTTTGATTTACATCTTAATTCTCTTTTTGCTTATATGTATTTATTTTCTTGACCCATTTTTTAAATACATTCAGATCTTTTATTTATTCATTCACTTGAAAACCAAGGTTTGTTAATTACTTCCGTGTTTTGTACAGTTTTTGTCTTCTTGCACGTTTTAGTTATACCTATCAATTTTGCTGGACCCAATACAATATTTTTCAAATCTGAACAAATTGAATCTATATTTTCTTGATTTAACTCGTTTAAATTCAAGCTGGCTAGTTTATTTTCTAAACTTTGTATAGTGGTCTCTCAAAAATTTGCTATAATATTCATTGACTCTATTACAACCCCATCTAGTTTTACAACAGTCAACCATGACACCATTTTCTTCAATAGTACTATTAAAGTTTTCAGGTGAACAATCATCATTTTGGTTTACTTCTGTCATAAGATTTGTAGAAAATGATAATGGAAGACATATAGCACAGTCTGCGTCCAATAAACATGCATTATATGGATCAATATGGAAATCAACATTCAATAATGAAGATGGAGATACTATAGCACAATCAATTGAACTTTTACCCTGTTTAGTATAGCATGTATATGTCCCAACACCAAGAACATTTCCAAATGTACCATTGATTATTTTGATATCTAGGCTCTTACTGAGTCAATTGATTTAAAATCATTATTGTTGGTTCGTAGATAAAGATTATGCCTATCTGTAATAAAGTGAGCAACTTTAGCTCTGCTCTGGCTGAAAATGCATCATTATAATTGGGATTTAAACCACTTTCTTCAGCTGTATTATCTTCTATATCAACAAAATCTGAAATCAAACTGGTTCAAGCTTTTACATCTCTAATAAGTAATATCGGTTAACCAAAATGTAACATATCTTCAGCTATATCATCAAATAAATCAAATTCCTAGTAACAAGAGCCTCCATGTGAAATGTAAGTAGCACCTAAAATAAAAGTTTTACCAAATGCTTCTCTTTTAAACCCATAAAGTTGAGGTAGATACAGTGTTAGGAATAACTTCAATATGAGTATAAATTTGAGGCTTGCCTAGAATGCACAAGCCATGAGTAGCACCATATTTGTGGGGTTTAGCTTTTCTGGGATATGCAATAAATTTATACCCCAGAAAATGAATATCCTCTAAAGTATCTGTTTTGGTTTCACTGAATCAAATTATATGATAATCTTTGAAATACATTCTTCTAGAATACCCAGATTTATCTTACTTATCAGACCACACAAATTGAGGCCTAGAATATCCACTTCAAGTTTTTCTTTTCTAGTAGTCTTATCCGTTTGACCTTGTCCATTATGTGATACCAATATAGTCATTTCATCTTGTTTTAGTTGAGATTCAGTGAAATTTATTTGTGCAAACTTATTGTTCTTTGTTCCGGGAAGTGACTGTATTTGTAGTTTTCCTACCTCTAGCACTAGAGAGTTGCCAGACTATTTGGCACCAGGGGGCCCATATGTATAGATAACGGTTTATTAATTAAACATTCCTGTTAACCCCTAGCCAAGAACCCACTTAAATGTATAGAATATTAGGCAACCTGTTCCACATATATTGAAAAATTTGCGTTTGAAAGTTTTCTTCCTTACTTCAAAAAATAATATGTTATGGAAAATACTTCGTATTATCTGCGTGTACAGATGTTGTTCGATATATAACAGTATCATAAACAACCGGGTACTAGTGAACAATACAGTCCCTAAATTTGCGGGTAAGAGTTGTTAGGATACGTTAATGTATAATTATTAAGAAGTTGTATCATGTATTATATTTCAATATTGAATAAAAACCTTTCTTCTTTTCCTAACAATGATGCATATGCAGATGAAGGAAGATGAATACATGCGTTCACTTCATTGAACAGAAGGGCAAAATTCGGTGTCTCCAAAAAATTTTAATGTCTTCATTTGTATAGGCCTACGTTTTCACATGACCTGGAATTTCATTTCATTTTTTCATATTGCATTATAATCACATATCTTGTTTGAAACAATGTCGTTCAACAGCATAGAGCAAAACAAAGGCCATATAGCTATAGAAATTATAATACATTAGGTTGTACTGGGCTGACTGTACATTTGTTTCTGTGTGAAACTGTGGTCCTCTATACTATTGTTTAACATTTGTGAGCCTGTATACGTTAACAGTACAATACTCACTTGCCCCTTTTACTATTGTTGAATATTTTTAGATCTATGTACTTCAACAATACGATACATGGGCCTGATAAACATATAGCACCGTGAGAACATGTATTTCAAGTTGCAGGGTAATGAGAGCAAACATGCATCACAACGTTTACACATTGCAACAATCACATTAGGAGTTTGGAAATGAAGGTTGGTGAGCAAAGAAAATTTATAATGAATGATTTGAACAATGCAGTTTGGAAAGTTTATAGCGTCACCGTCTATGTTAATATGTTGAGCAGAGGCATATAACTCACTGCAATCTATATATGTAGACTCGTAATGAGTTATATCAATAACTCACTGCAATCTATATATGTAGACTCGTAATGAGTTATATCAATATGGACTTGCTTACCATCTCAGTATGCTTGGTATTGTACCTGATTGAAATGTGACTATGATTTTGGTCTATGTGAACAGAAATTTGTAAAGTACTTTGGTTTGGATATAAGATAAAATCTATAAAGTCGCAACAAATGTTTTATGGTTATAGCTAAGCATATATCAACATGGATATTGTACGAAATATGTATTTGAGTTAGAAGATCATGTTTGTTGGTGGTATATAGTCTTTTGCGTGCAGGTTTGAAATTGACCAGGGTCACTACTTAATGATCCTTTCGCCCTTGGATTAGAAATGAGTGAACAGCTTTTCTCGCCTAGGCTACGCGGGGAAGGGCTGTTGACTTGGGGTATATTGTCTGGATGGGTCTTGTCTGCTTTTTTTTTTAAATACAGGATGTTTTCAATCATAACGGGGATAAATAAGGAATTGTGAGAGCAGACAGCATCTTGCTTCGAGTAGGACTTGGCTGGGGGGGGGGGGGGGTTAGTAAGGTACTTGTTGTAGACACAGGGTACTGACCGGCCGGATGTTGTATCCATACTTAGTATGTGGCCCAGCCTTTTCAGGTTTATATTAGAATAGTTATTATGCTTGTCAAAGAAGGAAGAAACCATACAATTCGTTTTTTTCCTTCTTCCTCACAAAGAAGTGTACATAAGTCATACATGTGGTCGCCAATAATATGAATATATGTCAGTGACATTTCTTTTTGCTTTTGTTTAGAACAACATGCTAGCAAAGAATGGACCCCCTCAGTGTGTTATGTTCTTTGTTATTTCACCCGTTATGCTGGTAATTAATCTCAGCAAATGCCTTGGTCTTGTCTTTTCGTTTGGTGGAGCGAGCTTCACACATACTTTCTTCCATATACATGTACAAAACTTCCAATTGGGGTATCATGCAGGGAGGGGTGTCGCTTACAATCATATACATAATGGATAAACATTTAGGTATCATGTCTTTCAATGTTTGTGGTATCAGAGTCTCCCAAAAGAGGAGAGAAATATTTATATGGCTACACAAGAAAAACGTGTTTTATTTTAATACTCCAAGAAGCACGTTGTACTGAAGAAATAGAGAAACAAAAATTGGAGACCCATCTCCCTTTTAAACTAAGATTATAAGATTGCTGCAAAACGCATAGCTTTCCGTTATTTCCAAACTTATTCACAGTGATTACGTAATGAGCTTTACAAATGTGACGTACACTTTAATAACCCCGAAAATGCAATGACATTCAAGAGCAACTCAACCCAAAATACAAAAAACAAAAAAACAAAAACAAAAACAAAAACAAAACAAAAAAACAGTACACCACATGCAGAAGATAAACGCTACAATAGTTGACAGAGAATACAACGAAAAGCAAAAAGATGAAGAATGGAATATATAATTAAGCAAATTCCCACAGCTGTACACCTTAACACCAACCTGAAAAATTACTTGTCCCGTTCAATGTAATGAATACTGCTTTCCCTCATTGTCATACTTAGATGATGACCAGAGTCCGACAAAAACTTCTTAATACACACAAAAAATTGATAATGTCGTGAAATTGACAGATACATGTACATTAAACAAAATATGGCCAACCAAGAAAATAATAAATTTTGTGTGGTATCCTGGAAGAAATTCAGGGCCTTTTGATGCTGTAGATCTTTGACCATAAGAATATTCAACTTTAACCATGAGAATATTCAATATTCAGCAGCAACTGCGACTCAAGTCGAACTGGTCAGAATTATGATAAGGGTGCTATATTCATATTCCTTGTGAAAAGACCTCTTATTCAGTTACCATCATAACTTTTGTTACATAGAATATAATTATAGTCCACCGGCCAACATCATTCCCCGCTACGTTTTGGACGCATTGTGAGCAAAGCGTACCGAGAAAAGCTGCTGACTTAGTCAAACCTATGGCACTGAAAAAGTTAAAGAGATGTTCGGTATATGCATTGAAACGCGCAGAACAAAATCAGAAGAAAGCTTTTTTTGCAGTTTGACGATTCTGTCACATAAGTATTTCCAAGCAAGAATAGCGTGATTGATGTGAAGCAGAAAAAAAAGGAATTGAGCACAATTTAAAGTCCTTGCATGGGTATGAATTTATGAATTCTCTTGACAGCTCCTACTGTCATGGAAAGATTGTTTGCTATTTTTTGTTCTTATGTGCATTTCAATGTTCCTTTTTTTACTTTTGAGTCCTATAAAGTTCAATTTTGTCGGTTCTGTCGATACTTGCATTGCTTATTTTAAGGTTCAAATTTATGCTTAGGCCTTGCGGGGGGGGGGGTAATTAATTTGGTTTGGGTTATACATTAAGAACCGTTTATTTCTGCGAACCAGTTATGTACTTGGTTTGCTCCGAAGTTTACATTGTTTGGTAAATTTTTGTGGCTTCTGCCATTGCCATTCACATTAACAGTGCTAAGACAATTCAATGGGGTTGTATCATCGGTGTAAAGAACTGAAGTAAATATCAAGGAAGCATGAAGCATATTGTTTAAGTTTATTAAAAGGGGTCCCCCAAAATTCTCGAGGAACTCGAGTATTTATGTTAGATATTTTACAGCACATATCATCAAATTGAACATGTCGAGATCTATTGATAAATTTCAACCCAATTACTTAGTGGAATACCATCAACCCCGTACTGATTTATGGAGTAGAATACTGTGGTCTAATGTGTCAAATGCTTTAGATACGTCGAGGCAGATAGCAGTACTATTAGGTTTTTCTCGTAAATCCCTAACTTATAGTATTCTAACAATGAATTAGAGAGTAGGTGTCTCTGCTGAATACAGTTTTTAAAAACTATCTTGAACTTTTATAAAATAAATGACGTGAAATAAAATAGGAATAAAATTTATTGTTTTATACTTTTTCGAAACTTTCTGAGAAAGTAGGAAGAAGAAAAATTGGAATGTGGTTTTTGAACAGCATATTTTCCTTTTTTTCTGTAAACTGGTTGCCTCCTAAGCAGAATTTCTTGGGGCGATACACTATGTTGGCCCCCAGCGGTTCGCTGGGGGGTAGTAGACCGCCAAGAACGGATGTTTAGCAGGCAAGTAAACTGGCAACACCTTTGCAATTTTTATCATAGGGGGGAAATGCCAGTTATAAGCAATTGTTTTATTATCAGAGCCATGATTCATGATAACAGTATTGGTAATTTTAAAACTTATACAAAAAATTGATCATGTCCTGTACTTGTTTTGCAGTTAAATTTGTGTGATTTGGTTATATAACCTACCGATAGCTCCTCAAAAGAAAAACTATGCTGCGAGGGATTCTGTATGCAAGTGGTACAATTGGCAAGTTGGTTGATACCATGTTTCCAGATAAAGTTGATCCAAAATATGTGAACAGTGTGCTGGATCGTTCGGCAATTATGCTTTTGTTGGTCACCGTTACATTGTCTATTATGAAGACACCGAAGGAATTCTATTTGTTCGTGAATTGATTTAAGTAACATCCAATGATTTCCTGTCTTTTTATTAAAATTTTGAAACTCCCAATAATAATAATAATGTTTTGTGGCAAGATATAGTACGATTTCCTGATTTATGCTTTTTAACCGTTTGTCCAGAATGAGATTGTCGAGGTTAGCGTTTGTTATCCAAGGAGAACGTTTGTGTTCGTATTTTATAAATTAAACTGTCTTGATGGGAAAATTTGTTTCTTTTGCTTGGCGGATGATGCCTCGGTTTCATCATAATTTGAGTTCGGGTTGACGTTTGGATCTTGAATAAGTTGGTGGAAGATGTGGTTATATTTTCTAGGTCCTTTGCAACAGCGTTTACCCCTTTTCCGTCCTTTTTTTTTTTTTTTTTTGGAATATCGGGGTCCATTACCATTGGTCAAAACAAGCAAATATGGTAAATAATCAGAAACTCGTATAGATACAGTTCCAGATAGTTATGATTTCGTGGAATGTCAATAGCTTCAGAAGAAATTATCTGTTTTGGGTCCCATTTCTATCATAGAAACGTCAGGGTTTCTGCCACAGGGTAAAATGAGTAAAATTTCGTACCCTAAAATTTTCTGAGGGAAAGACTGTGTACCCTCAAATATTTGTAAGTAAGATTCACAATTATGCAAGCTGGAGCATTCTGGGGCTAAAAATTAAAGACTTTCTAAGCCTTATTCATCCCTTGGCCTCCAAAGGTGCCGTAGAATCGATTCTAGAGCATCTAAATTTAAAACATTTTGGGGGGGGGGGAGGGCCCTCAGGTTCGGTTGAGAATCGGTTTTTGCTTGTGGGAGGGATGGAACTAGCTGAAAACAGCCCAACACGCGGTATTCTTTTGGGATAACAGTGTGTGTATCTTCTGGATGGTAAGTTCAAGTAACTTTGAATGTTTAGATTAGTGACTTTCGCAGGGTAAGTAAAATACTTTTATGACTCACCGTATTTGTCATGATAAAATTGATATTTCTATCAAAAAGACCATTGTAACAATAGCAGACTGACTTTGTCGCTTACAAATGAGAGGCCCTATCAATTTTGTGCTGTGAAATGGTGTCAAACACGGTGACCATGAGTGCTTATACATTTTGGCACAGACACAATGCAGCGTTTCCACACACCTACACTGTTGAATAAATTAAAGTGTCAGTTTGTAAATATTTAATTTTATTTATCTCTTGATTGACCATGTTCAAATTGGATACATGGGCGACTCATGGGTTGTTCTAACCATATGGTGTACTTTGAAAAAAAAATTGGATGTGAAAATAATACTTATATTCACATTTTTATTTCAAAAACTCATTGCGTCTTCAATCGACGCTGACCGTTTATTTCCCTGTCGGCCTGTCGCGAGGTTACTGCCGGATATGAGTTCTGATGTTGAAAGCTATCACAAGTCAGAGCTGCCACTCACGTACACAGCTTTTGCAACAGATAATGATCCCTCATTATATGCCGCATTTAACGCATTTATCAAGTAACTTTTACAAATATTCCAAAACTATCATAAAACCGGACTTGATAACCATTTGAACCTGGTGTGAGTTTTTCTGAACATTCTTCACATGCTTGCATGTGAAATATATAAATCATCATTCTTATTATTCGAAGTATACAAATTCTTAAAGAACTGTCTTGCTTCCTGTGATAGTTACTTACGGTCATTAACAATTTGATTACCTGTGTAATAGAAGATTTATTATAAATTTAAATGTGAAACCAGAAAACATGTATGGTTGGTAAATTTTTGTACAGGTGGTTAAACTTCTTCGGCTTATATATATCCTTGTTTGCCTTGACTGTTCTTGTTATCATATTGTTTCTCAAAGCCCACCACTTAGGGTGAAAGACTATCTCAAAGAACGACTATAAAGAGTTTTATTTCAACGGAAAAGCTAAATCTGTGGAGGACGCATGCAAAAGTACTTAACAAGACAACTGATGCTTATTTATTTTATACAGTACCACCTAACGGAAATTAAGAAAATTCTACCATTTATCTGATAAGTGAAAAGAAAGCATGTGATTTTAGTCTTGGGTGTTGGCTGACTATCCGTTTGAGGCCACTTGTCAGTTGAACAAAACTTCCAATGTTGCGGCTGTTTGGGGAGAGACCTGTGAGTGTGTTATGGTGGAAGGTTGAAGGAGGGATATAAGATCTGAGAGAAGGTATAAAGCTGGGTTGATCCCAACCTCATCGTCTTTACTTACTCGCTACCATGCAGAGGGTCACTGATTAGCGGTGACACCTACCTGAAACCTATATACCCCCTCTCTCTTTCATCAAATTTGAGCTGTTCTGACAAAATTGAGGTGATTTCTTTTTTAGTTCAAGAAAAGGCAAATTATCGAAATTCAGGTAAAATCCTGAAAAGTGGCATCTCTTATAAATGCCGAGTTATATTTAATCATCCATAAACCACACAGATGGGTAGGGAAAACTCTTTGTTCAGATTTTTATATACCGTAGGCGAAGGCCGAAGCTGTTTCTGTGAATGCTAGAATTTGAAACACTACAAGTCCTGGCCCATTGTGACGCAAATTCCAATTTATTGCATGCATGCTTGTTCATGTCAAATTAAATCTAGTAATTATTTCTAGGAAATATCTCTTTTACGAGGAATTATCATTGCCCAGACGGCAAGTTGGGGCCGTTTGGCTGTACCACGGCTGCACTCCCTGCAGTACTGGTGACCGCAGGGTTCTGGGCGTCCCCTTATGTGTGTAAGGCTGAATGATTTTTTCCTCTTCTGCTACAGCTTTTCTTATTAATCCTTCGTCATCCTCCTCCCACCACGTACATGAAAAACTCAATTCAGACCATCCGGAATCACTAATATGCTCTGCTGTATCTACCATGGCTCTTGGCAAACTGAAGGCACTCTGGGTTAGAACACATACACCATAGCCAGCGGGGTGTGTTTGTGACGTCACTAACACTTTCCCACATGAGGCCATGATCGGAAATAATTCCCGCATTTCACCCATGTTTTTCCATGATGTACAATAAGAGCAAGTTCTATATAACCACCAGGGCAAGTTTTAACAAAAAATAATTTCTTCCCCTACCCAGTACTCCTTGTGTCAGCTCCAGATAAAAGAAAATAAACTTAATGATGATCGTCCTCCTCTCTCGTTACCTCTTCACATTTCCCTCTTTACTGATGCAAAACTCCCCAGTTTTCTTTCTTTTACTTCCCTTCCTTCCTTCCTGCACCTCTTTTTCTATTGCTGTGATTTATTACCGTTCTACGACCATGTATTTCCCTATTTTACTTTTGTATAACTAATAAAGAGAGATGTAGAATGAGATCATGCTTACACAGATTTCCTGGAATCCCAACTGCATGAATTTTTGCGGTGTACACTTATTTAGATAACCGGGGGGGGGGGGGTGGATACTACAGTCGTTTCGGGACAGTAAACATGAATCTAAGAGTTAATACCACCGGAACATTCATGGTATTTTATCTTAAAAAAGGTGATTTTCGAGGTGACAGAGATGATGAAAACTAAATATTTAAACGAGGGAAGAGAAAATACGCATGTAGTTAGGTGATAAATCTCGGGGGTAGGCCTGCTGTTGAATTTGTTCTAGTACGGACCAGATTCTACATGTATAAAGATTGGTATGGGCTTTTACACACAGCTAATACAGAAGGGAGGCATGTATTTATGGGAAGCATTTTGACATTTAATCCTGTTTGTCGATATCCCCAAATCATTAAGCAATATCGTTAAATGTTTAGCGATATCTATAAATCATTTAGCGATATCACTAAATCATTTAGGGATGTCATTAAATAAGACCATTTAGCGATATCGCCAAAAGATTTGGCCATATGTAATGCTTATTAAACAATCAGTCCGGGAAAGTACATCACATTTCTGGCTGATAACCGAATACACAAGAAGCCCCACTGTAGCTACTGTGCTAAAATGTCAGTGCCAAGCCTGTATACTGGGTCATTTTCCACAACATGCCGGTCCTACAACTCACTTTCTCGGCAAAAGTATATGTTTTGAAAAGATATGTCCCTTTCGAAACCTGTTGCAGTTGGCTGCACTGCAGCGTTTTGGGATGGTGCTCATACGGCTACTCTCAATCAGCGTGGCATTTCTTCTAGACAATCTAGTTGGTGGTGATATATTTGGTAACATGTTATGTCTCTCTCTCTCTCTCTCTCTCTCTCTCTCTCTCTCTCTCTCTCTCTCTCTCTCTCTCTCTCTCTCTCTCGCTCTGTCTCTCTTCTCCCTGTGACACAACGCTTTTCAATCGGAGCAAAAATAAAATGGCACACACAAGAAAGAACTGTTCCTATTTGAATTTGTCCAAATGACGTTACACAATATATATGTATATTTTTTTTAATTTTCGTTTGAATATCTGCATGTTTCTCTGTTATTCTATTTCACGTTGTGGAATGACATTGGACAATTTTCGTCACTAAATAAAAACGACAAAAATAAGTAAATAATTTCTCTTTACAAGTATGTGTGGTGACTATGATCCCACAGAATACAGAGAATCACAAGAAGTGGATCCGAATCTCCCTTGTGCACCATTTCCCTGCTACTCACCTGGGGGGGGGGGGGGGGAGGCAGAGGGGAGTATGTAAAAGTAATTGACTTAATTGGGGCCCAGCAACTGCACAGGGAGAGCAGCAGATGATACCATGTAGCCCTAACTTTTAATCAAAGAGGACTACGTGCTGATTCTGTGGTCACCGGTGGAAATCTTAACCTTGATAAGAAATTACACAGATTTTGTACCTGATACTCATTTTTGTTACATATTTTTAGAAATTTATTTACATATTTATTAACTACATCAGCATACACACTATACTAGAATATCGTATGGCTGTGTTCTGTAAAGACGGTTTCTTCCATTTTTTCATTACGGCAAAAACAAATAAAGCTCCTTTTTATTCTCCCAGAAGTGCTATCCACGTAACATCTATACTGTATCATTTTCGGATACTTTGCTTGCCAATTTTATCTGATTGAAGCCCAAATCGTCCACTTCGCCGTCCTCGAATAGTTCTGCTTCATACGAAACTTCTTTTGAGTTGAACCAACTGTACGTGTTATCAAACCTAATCTCGTCTGTAAAGGTTAAAAGAAAAGAAAATACATCAGACGGAAAAAAAATTCTGGAGGTGCTGTTTTTTAAGTCACAGAAATTTACTGATTGTAACGACTAATGTTGTGGCCTGCCAGCGGTCTTGTGCTTCCCCAAATCTCAAATTAAACATTCTGCTTCGCAGGAAGCTGCTGCTGCTATTTTCAAACGGTGCGATTCGCTGTTCAGAGAGATTGATAAAAGGCAGGAGTGTGGTTCCCAATCATTTTTGTTTTCAATGGAATAGGTTTGATCTAATACAAGCGTTCAATTAATCACAGCCCCTGGTATATATATTTACACGATAAGAAGTTGCGATAATATCGGTTGTTCAGAAAGTACAGTAAATGTGTCATTCACTTGCAGAGACATAAATCACCTAGATACTATATTCAGTTGAGAGGTCGGGTCCTTAAATAAGTTGTGAAACCGGGACCTGGAGTAATTAGCCAAAGGGACAACGAATAACACGGACTAATAGGCCTATAATGAATGAACAGCCAACATTTGCATATATATTAGATCTGAATTTATCAGTAGTATGCACGCTTACATTTGCCTAGTTCAGCACAAAATAGTTCGCCTTCCTCTGGTATCATATCGCAATCGATGTTCATCAATGGTATCAGCTCGACATTTTCCTGGTCCTTTTCTTGGTAAGCGCCAAACTTAATATCCAACGCTGTTGTCTTAAACCTCCATCTTAAATAAAATTTAATTTAAATATCAGAAAATAATGTCAAACAAGAAACCCATTATCGTGTCTTAGCAAGTACACATTTATCACAAAATATCATTCAAGTGAATAAAATAGCCAGTGCACGAGATACATATGCGGTTCCAGCAAAGAGAAGGACAAACTTTTTAATAGAGTAGTGCACCACCTAGTGAAGGAATTCAAGTCCGGGCGTAGCCACAAATGACTGTTTGGTCACTTACTCGGGCAACAAAAAAACAAAAAACAAAAACAAAAAACAAAAACAAAAAAAAAAGTCTTACGAAATCGAAAAATCATTGTATCATTATGCAGTGAGTAAACTAGACAAAGACCCACCCGAGTCTGTACTAAGCATGAAGTAGGCCTACATGTACCCAGTGGCTTTGGAGAAGAAACCGAAATTTTAAATTGTTCATGGAAAAATACGGACGGAAGAATCACGGGTGAGCACCAGCAAGACCAGGTAAGTCTGCTGAGCTAAAATGGCCAAAAAGATATTTTGAATTACGATCGAGTTGGCACCAACCTGTTTACTTGTTGAAAAGGCGAAATCACACCAAAATTCACGTCAGTGCTGGCTGATTGTATTTACATCATGGTGAAGAATTATGCCTGTGTCTGCTTACCTGACATGACTTCCTGGTTTGGTGACTTCGAAGTAAATACTGTGCGAACTCCCTGCGTCGATTGTGACAGTCTTGCTTTTTTCCGGATCCATTTTCACATGCTCCTGTTTTTCAAGGTAATATGACGTGGGTACCTCGCCACCTCTTTGTATCTGCTCATCAGGAAATCGTATAGGGAAAAAATATTTACTTCAGAGCATCCAATAGGCCCATACTCACAATATAGCCCAACCCCAAAAAATAACTTATTATCTTGGTTTGCGAAAGACTGACGCCACATCTTTCCTTAGCGCGAATTGTATTTCAACCAGTCATATAAAGCTGCCAACATAGACTCGAGGGAGGTCTTTCTCACGTGTATCTCATTGATAATATCTTCTGTTGTGGAAATGTATAAATCAAAACATTGAAGCAGACGACATTTTACGCAGACGTGTTTTTCTTTTACAATTTTGATCGTAAATGTTAAGTTTAAGATGAAAAGGCTGAACCTAGCGTTCATGATTCTGTAATCTCGTGTGGTTTCACAAGAAACAGTACTTTCATCCCACAATAATTTCGATGCCAAATTACCCGATCTTACATTCTGCATACCAGGAATAGTTTTCATAAAGTATCAAAATTTCACTGGTCCTCTTAGTGAACATATATATGGTTGATATTTTCATCAAAGGAAATCCGTCAGAGAATAACGCATGTCTGGTAACAATTGCCTGGAGGCAGGACGTTTGGATTTATGCGCCAGAGGCAAAACTGCTGAAAATCAAGAGCGCTGTCAAGAAGTGCAGCTGAACTGGCTTATGAGACACACCATGGCATGAGACATTCTCTAGTGCGTCCAATATGGGCTGTTAACCCGAGCTCGCAGAGGTCATGCAACCACCCACTTGTTCGTCCGTCCGTCCTTCCACGTGTCCGCCGGTGTATTTTGCATTTGCAGCTTTCGAGTTAGCCCCATGTAACTTTCAAGTATTTTTTTATTGCAAATCTTGGTAGAGTTTCATATTGGTGGCGCCAATATGTAATGGGCATAAATGTGAAAGTGCTATTTTCCACATGGTTAGAGCTACATAAGTAGGGTCTACTCTATGTAGTCTAGGCCAACTGAAATTCAACTATATTCAGGTATAGGCATACATGACAACAGAACACTATACCCGTGGATCTCTTGTTTCACATAGTTTACTTTAAAGCTCCTCAAATTGTCCGGGGGTGGAAGGTTATGGCTCTCCAGTTGCGCATGCGTAGGTCACAAGATATGAATCACCAAAAACAAGCTTTTGGAGGCGGGGCTTTGTGGCATGAAAGCCCATAAAGTGAAGCCAGACCATACCATACACTTACAGATGAAAAAAAAAGTCATTCAAAATTCACCTTTTTCAATTAGGACTGACAAATTGTGATTGCCTCAAACAAAGCTTCATTGCAAACTGCAAGTGACATGTAAAAATGTCAAAATGTTTTTGGATAAAGGCCTATTTTGAGAAACTAACCTGTGATTATCTTTAAAAGGGACACACCATACTTTTCTCTCGTATGTGCGCTCTCTTGTTTGTCATACAAATACATGAACATTGACACTCCTGACTCCCTCTTTATTCGTGCTCTTGCTCTTAAAGTATAACAATTTTTGTGTACATGAACGTAAATTCCTATTAGACAGTGAACGTATCAAAAGAATGTGTACATCAAATGTCATTTAATTCAGAACTAAAGGGTTGTATGATAATGTCCAGAACCTGCATGGGTCAGTCAGGCAAGGTACAGTAATAAACAGCAGGTCTTGCTCTGGCTTCAGGAGGGCTGTGTGTCGCTACTCTCTGTGTGTCGCTACTCTCTGATGTCACACAACTCACGTCTATGTCAGTTGTTTGCTCCATAAACTTCTTTTCTTTCTTTCTTTCTTTCTTTCTTTCTTTCTTTCTTTCTTTCTTTCTTTCTTTTCTCTCTTTAAACTGTAAATCAACGTCCCTTCCTTCTTCATGTAAACTTCCGTGTTCAACTCGACATCGATAAGTTGCCCCTTCCTCCCACGTTTACATGTTGAAAAAACAAATGAAATGTTTGGCTACTTTGTAAACTATTAGACGCCTGTGCAGTATTTCTCATCAGTTCTGCTTGTTTATAGGCCTACGCATGATGCGAACCATATGTTTTATCGCAAATACGACCAACGTCTGTAGAACAAGGCAATCTGGTCATGTGCAAAGTTCACAGAGAGACAGTCGCATTCAGGATGGCCCGACCACGATTTTCACCGGTATATGATCACTTATATTTTCCTTAGTATCACATTATGATACCCTATTTCCAATTACGGCGGTAACATTTGGAGAAGTATTGCGCTTGCCATTCATAAGTTGCAAAAGTGCTCTTCAAAGTGGTCCCTACTTTAACATAAGTGCAAAGAAAGCAAATACAAATTGACTGGAGAAGACCAAAAAGAGCGGTTTGATTTATTTGTACATATCACCCATAAATGAGAGGTAATTTGGCAATAAAGTCATTCTGAATTCCATATCCCCCCCCCCCCGCAATTGAGACTGAGTCAACAACATCCTTTGCATGGATTGGGCACTGAAAATAAGTGTCCAACCCATGCCTAGGAAAGCTGTTTACCTGGGGCATGTGTTCTTTATAGGCCTCATTATTTTTTTTTTCATTACCGTTGGAATTCGTTGAAATCACTGAAGTAGGTGATATTTGACCATCAGCTGGTTTAAGGTGGAAAGGTGGCTCAAAGTATTAACCCTTCAAAGGTCATTTTATTGAACTGAGTCAACAGCTTTCCTCACTGCCCCTGAAAACTGTTGACTGTTGCCAGGTTTTCCTGGCAAGTCTTTCCTGAAATATTCATTGTAAATATTTGCAGAGAATTTTTTTTTAACTAATGAAGCATCCACGATTTGGAATTACCGGTCGCAATAGACAGCTATGACCGGGAAAGCGTTAATACTTACCCGCGATTTGCAGAAGGGGTTGCCATCAGGGTCGGTACATGTGCCGCCCCAGTGCACGGGCAACTGGTCGGCGTCGATTACTTCAAGCAGACGTTCTTTCCAGTCATCTTACGAATAAAAAAGAAAATCTAATTCACATTTTAGAGAGAACCGCAGCACAAGTACCTCCTTTTTAGCTGTTGAAATAAATACTTGTTATCTTGGTAACTAGTTTCCTCTCACAGAGTCTGAACTAGTCGAACACTGAACATCATGTGTAAAATATTGAAAAAATTGACATGAAATAAACAGATGAATGGATGTTGTCTAGTATCTTTTTTATACCTTAATTTCTATTATCTGTACACAATATCATATAATGGCTACAATAAAAAAAATTAATATATCCCTGCATAACTTAATCGATTTTGTCAAAGACATACCTTTTCTTTCTTTCTTTCTTTTTTACTAATTAGTACCAGGTGTGTGTGAGTGTGTGTGTGTGTGTGTGTGTGTGTGTGTGTGTGTGTGTGTGTGTGTGTGTGTGTGTGTACAAAATTCACAATAGGTTTCAATACATATTGGAAACAGGGGATACCACTGCACGGGTATTTTTATCAGACCGATACTTCAAATCCTTGTCTGCACTTTAGATGGCATGGGCCTATTCTGTCTTTGAAAACCAGTATGATACATTTAAGATATGTAATTTATGTCAGAAAAGCACAGTGCGGTTTATATGCATGGTCAAATGACAGTACATGTACCATTAAAGTTCTTGTAGCCACAAAAAATATGTGGGCAGCTGATATTCTTTGATCAAGTCAATGCATGTGACGTTTGTCCTGTAAAATTTAGCCACTTACCCCCTAATAGAACTACTTTTTGTTGGTTCTGTTCACTCAAAAAGGGTTTGACGAGATCGAACAGAAGCGGAAATATAGCAGGAGCTGCAAAAGAAAACTGATGATTTAACGTCAACACTGGTGTAGACATGTTTTCTAGCGATACACTTTCTTTAATTGCTCAGTTATATTCTATTCAACAAGAGGCCCCGTAAACTATAACTATAATTATTATTTTAACTGGCGAAAACACATTAATTCCACTAAAACATGTTTTCATTGCACATGTAATTTAATTGGATTACTCACCGAACATTAACTGTAAGCAATGCGACACGTGCTATGCACGTGCAACAATACTAGAACAAACTGCATGATAACAATATTAAGTATCTTTGTGCCCTACAGCTTTATTACCTCCTGCCTCTTATTACATATTCTTCATAGTCCAATAAAATGCCCTCCAGCACCGAGTCCCGTTGTTCGAACCATGATTTTTTTTATATTCAATCTAATACGAAGGAGGCTACACTAAGCCTTCTTGCTAATACCAACTGGGACCGACGCATTATAATCAACATGATGGTAATACGTTGATAATATAACAATAACATGGAGGGCGTTACACTTTTTTACTGGGCCGACATCAATGATTAGCAGCTCGGTGTCTGAGAATATTTGTTCCCCCTGGAATGAATATTCGTTCCCCCTAGGAACAAATATTCGAGAATGTTTGTTCCTCAAAAAAATATTTGTTCCACCCCCCACCAACACCCCCATTTTATTTTAATTGTCAACATGATTTCTTCTGCACAATGACATCTACAGAGGGTATATGTGGAAGATATGTTAAAAGATGTTTTACACAAAATATTTTACTCGTGTTGTGAGTTGTTTCAAAATTCCATGTTCAAATGAAGCAAAAGGGGAAATAAATACAGAAACAAAGCTAAATATTAAAACAGCATAACATATAGGGACCATATATATTTGTGAATATTACTTCCCCTTTTTGCTGAATGAAATTAGAATGTAACAATTAAGAATTCAAATTACAGAAGCTGAAGTAGAACTTAAAAATTGAAGCACTGGGACCAAACATTCGTCAAGTATTTGTACCCCACCCACATAAGGTATATAGGCATATGGGTGAGATGTGATGGTTGTTTTTTCTCACACAAAACGTTACAAATGAAGACTTAAATAACGCCACAGTGAAAGTTGATGCTCAAAAGAATAAAACTGGGAAAAAAGAACAGAAAATAAACTACATTAATTTTATAAAAATCATGGTGACCATATATTTGCAGAAGATAATATGTATAATATATACATAATAAAGGATCTCTTGATAAAAATAAGACATATGTGAATAGTATGAATATTTGAGTGCTTAGAGCACGAGGACTATATTTACTGAATATTAATTCCTCATCCACAAAGGTAGAGATACACAGAGTGAAAACAGGTGGAAACAAATTTTAATGGGTAGGAACATAATTGCAGAATACTGGTGCCCCACACGGGGGAACAAATGTTCATGTGTGGGAACGAATATTCGTTCCCCCGGGGAACCAATATTCGCCGAATATATGTTCCTGGGGGAACCAATATTCGGGTAACAAATATTCCTTAACACCGGTACTGTCGTTAGCGCCCGAGCGATGCGAGGGTGTTAATGGCAGTGAAGGGCTGCTAATCATTGATGAAAGGCCAGTGAAAAAGTGTTACACCCGACAAAATCGTGTTATTACTATCATTCCTACTTCTAACAAAAGTTGCCGGCCGTTATTGCATTAGCACGTGGGTCGAACGGGTAGTTACGGGGTTTTACCGTGTGAGCAAAATCGAACTAATCTGGTAGAGAACGTCCTGCTAAGAAGTAATAATGATAATTATAATAAATGTTATAAAATAACAGCCGCGTTGATAATGACATGGGAAAACAAAGAAAATGCTAAATGGTTGAAAAAGTAAGTGTGTTTGTTGAGCACATAAAAATAACTGCCTGTAATAAGTGTCACATAAAGATTTAAAATCTCACCATTAATGATGTAGAACTTATTTACCACATCCGGGTAGTTTGCCTCAAATATTGCAACCATTCGCCTGACCAGTCTTGCGTCTGTTATAAATGCAATGAAATACAACTCCTGAGCAACAAGAAAATGGTTTGATAGATAATTGTATATGGTTTCACGTTTTTTTGGGGGGGGTGTTTCGTTTTGTTTGTTTGTTTGTTTGTTTTTGTTTTTTTTTTGTTGCACATTTGAAGTTAACTAGACAATTTGCTGTTTTCGACATACAGACTGTAATGGTACACGTTCAGGTCACATGAAGTAAAGTATTTCAATCAGATATGCAAGTACAATAAATTGCTGTAAGCTGTTAACTACGGTAAACTTGCGGTGATTGTTTCTTATCAGCATACAAGTTCCAAATAGCCCGGTTTTAATTCTAAAAACATTTTACTATGCAGATAACGATGGGGAAATCAGAACAAGACTGAAAAAAATACAAACTCGAAGCATATAAATTGCCTGCCATGTGTGAAGGGTTTGATTGAGGGGTGTGCATCACTATACACCCCAAGGTGGAATGCAAGACTTCGAGTCAATCATCTCCATAGATATGGTGTTTGCTATACTCACTAGGGGACCAGACGATACTCCAGGACAAGCCCTCAAGATCACATATTTCTACATACTGGTCAATTCGCTTGCCCAGCTGCGAATACAAAGAAGAAAAAAGTGTTTTCACTTTTAACCAATCACGCTTTTGAGCCCGTATTGCCTACAGTTGAACGATTTATACTGCAACAAGATACGTATTGACGATAGGCATATATATATATATATATATATATATAGAGAGAGAGAGAGAGAGAGATACATACATACATACATACATACATACATACATACATACATACATATTGCTTGCTAATGGCGCTGCCGGTAGTGTGGGGTTATCATCATCATAAAGTCTTAAACTTCTCACTTTTGTAGCTATATCATCATTATTATTACTATATTCATGGTTGTTACGTACAGGATTTGTTCGCATTGTTATTGTTGTTAGTATCATCACTATTATCATCATTGTAATGGGCTAGTATCCTCACGATACGTTATTGAAAATGAGACATGATGTCGATGGCCAAGTATTTTCGAGTATTGAACAAACTGGCAGTAGAGCAGAACTGGAGTATTATTTGAAAAATAGCAATTACAAGCACAAGCATTTTTTACTTCAGTCTACTATTGACAAGTAAGTGATAATGGTCCTAGTCAAAATAACAGCGAAGCTCCGAGGTGTTGAAGGTATGTAGCAGCAATCTACCTGATATGGAAGTGCTATGTAGCTGCAATGTCAGCTACCTTTTATTTTCGCACATAAATTTTGTGCACTGCAGCGTCAAAAAGCTCCTCTACTTTTGTTCATGCCGCTGTGACGCTGTTATTCTGCAAGATTATCTTTTGTGTGTCTATTAAATGTAGTTTCCCAGGTACAGTGTTAGATTCTGTCATAACTTTTAGTCACGCAATGATGCAGGGCCCCACGTGACAGGCTATGAAAATAAGGGAGCAGAAAAACTCTTGTCCATTTCTTGTCATATAAAGGGAACTAGAAAAGAAGATTTGCTTCAGAGCATATCTGTCTGTGTGCCTTCAAAAGTTGTAAATATTAAATGCTACAGCTTTTATCCTTTGGTACTTCACATCACATTAAGCTTATGGCTGGATGCAAATTTCAAAGTCCAAATTACCTTTACCTTTGACCTTTACAAGTCACATGTAAAGTGCACAGTGTTACAATACTCACAATTTAAGCCCAACATGAACCAAATCGGATGAAAATTGACCAAGTTATGGCAAGATGAAACTTTCAAAGGGCCAAATGACCTTGACCTTTGCCCTTTTGAGATGACATGTTCTTCAAAAAACGTACAGTGTTGCAATACCTACAATTTGAGTCCAACATGATTAGAAATGGTTGGACATTGGCCAGGTTATGACTGGATGAAACTTTCAAAGGTCCAAATGCCTTTGACCTTTGACCTTTAGAGGTCACATGTAAGTTTAAAAAATGTGCAGTGTACAATAGCTACAGTTTGAGCCAAACATGATCAAAATTGGATAAAAATTGACCGAGTTATGGCTAGAAGAAAGCCACCACCGAAAGTGGCCTTTGACCCTGAAATGACCTTTGACCTTGAGATGACCTCTATCTGAAGTGAACTTTGACCTCAAAAATTGACATTTTGGCTTAAAATTGACCTTTGACCTTGACATGACCTTTGACCTTGACATGACATCTAAGATGACCTTTACCTTGCTATGATCGAACTCCTATACACTCGGAACCACATCTGCTATAGTACATAAGATATTGAAGATTTAAAACTTTAATTAGCCCTCATTTGCATAATTTTGAAAAACATGACCTCTCATTATAAAAAGGCCAGACTTCATCCATAGAAGTATAATTGTGCCAAGTTTGGAGTTTCTACGTGTAATACTTTTTAAATGAAATGTCGGACAAATTTGCTTGTAAAGAAAGAAAGAAAGAAAGAAAGAAAGAAAGAAAGAAAGAAAGAAAGAAAGAAAGAAAGAAAGAAAGAAAGACAGTATGTCTGTGTAGGCACACAGATATAATAAATATGCCTGATTATCGGTTGGCTTGGGAAGCATGTCACTTCAAAAATCTTGTCGGGCTAGTATCACATCAAGGTTTGCTTCGGAACTGTAACAATGGAGGCAAGCATAAACAAATGCACCAGTAACAAAAAAGTCAATGGGTTTGACACGATTTTCTATTGATAAAACTTAGTGTCATTGAAGTAACCTTTTAGCAAAATGACAGGCACAGTGTCAACGAAACTTTACAGGCCCGAAACAAGCCGGCGAATATAGCCAATTTAACATGCAGCTCTATTAGGTTCGAGTTACTGGTCCAAGACCTCGGAGGTCATACTGTATACAGGTGTTACATAATACTGTGACCCAGATTATAGTCTGACTCTTACAATCAAGACTGCATGTCTCCTAGAAATTCAATAAATTACCAAAAGGGTTCATTGAATTGTTGGTCAAGAAAACCCGATCTAATAAATAAATAAATAAATAAATAAAATAAATAAATAAATAAATAAATAAATAAATAAATAAATAAATAAATAAATAAATAAGTCAGTAAGTAAGTAAGTAAGTAAGTAAATAAATAAATAAATAAATAAATAAATAAATAAATAAATAAATAAATTGCGTTTTTTCCGAAGCAGATGTCAGTGGGTAAATTGACACATGCGGCTTTATTCAAAACACAAATATGAAGGAATATGTCTTTCAGGCACTGCTCCTGTAAATTAAAACAAAGTAAATCAAAGACCCAACGACCGAACACAGACAGGCAAACAGACATACAGACAGACAGACAGACAGGTAGATAGATAGATAGATAGATAGATAGATAGATAGATAGATAGATAGATAGATAGATAGATAGATAGATAGATAGATAGATAGATAGATAGATAGATAGATAGATAGATAGATAGATAGATAGATAGATAGATAGATAGATAGATAGATAGATAGATAGATAGATAGATAGATAGATAGATAGATAGATAGATAGATAGATAGATAGATAGATAGAGCTAAATTCTGCTAAGTGCATGTTGAGACATGATTTCCTTGGGCCAGGAAAACATGATCCATAAACCATCCAAAATATCGCTAACCGTTGTTATGCGTGAGAAAGTAGTATGTCGATACCACATTCTAAATGCATGGAATAGTTAAACCAAATCCTACCCACGCTCATCCACTGTTATAATGCAAGCATGCGCCACCTATCAAGCCTACACTGGACGTTGTATGAAAGAGGGCTCGCGGCAAGGTCAAGGTCTTTAACGTGTTTTGTTAACAATGGAAATGAAAATGATATAAAAACAGATTCTTCAATGGGTCTGTATTTATTTGTAGAGGTATACAAAGAGTATAGAACTTGGCTAACAGATTTCGGGTATTGATGACATTCTATTGGTGACATTCATGTGTGGCGGGACATTTCCCATCTTGAGATTAAAAAAAAAAACCTTAAATACTTCTTTTTCTTCTTCCTCTCCTTCTTCTTGTAGCTATTTCGGGGCTTCAACATGCCAACTTAGTGCATAATATCCCAATATGGGCCATGATAGCTTCATTATGTGCTCAATGCTGTTACAAAGCTGCAACATCCAGAAAGAGTGCACTTGGATTGGCCGCCTACAGTATAATGGCAATATAACAGCTGCTAAGCGGATCAACATGTATATTACTCTCATGAATCACCTCACCTTCTTGCTATTTTGACGGCAAGCTCTAAGGGCCTCTTCGACACGATAGATGCAAGTTGTCGTAATATCAGACATGGTTACCGAAGCCCTTATTCCTGAAAAAGAAGTTTGAAGTGCGCAAATCAACTTTTTTTGGGGGGAGGGAGGGGGGGCTCAAACCGGTCTGGGAAAAATATACCATGGCCTATTTTACGGTTTAATTTCACGAAAAGGCATAACATTTGACAACATGGCCCACGAAGTAATCAGGAGTGTGCTGTATAAGACTAGTGCAACTGCAAAACTAATATTTTTGCCCACACCCTCTGAAGATTTGGTTATGTTTTTGAAGAATCTTCTTAAATGTTTCAGTATCATGAAACGACGACGTAAGTGTGCTCTTGCTAATCGTTATTGCAAGAAAATACCAAAGCAAACTTTTTCGTTTCATCATTTGCGCAGCACAAACAACCGCTATCTTCCTGCAATTTGAAGCCCTGATTTGCCTGATATCAGGCTCACAAGAAGCGCATACAGTGTTGACAAACGAACAGAAAATACACATACCATCACTATCGACAAGTGGACCTAAATTGTAAAGAACTGGAAATCCCTCTTTTGTGGATCCAAACACACCTCCATGCCAGTATTTTCTAAGGACATCTGGTCGCTGAAAATCTTCTAATAATGTGTCTATGCGCCATCTCTTCCTCCATTCAAGACTCTGTGATAAAAAGATGAAGTAGTTTTTCCTGCATTTATATTTTCCCATGAAAACAGAAGCGGCGATTTTATTACGCCGTGTGTAATTGTTTTTAAGGAAAGCATGAACTAAATTAGCCCAACCTGTAGTTGGCTACACTCCTTTGTTCTGCTGTGCCATTCCTTTCGCGGAAACAATTCTCATGGTCCTTTCACCCTCTTAGATTTGTTTCTTCCAAATTTAAGGGAAACAAGTGAGCTTATAAATTACCGTGTGTTCCTCGGATTTTGACCAACAAAATAACTTTACTTCAACAAGACGGCTGTGTAAACAGCACGTGCTCATCTGTCCTAGAGATTCATCACACTTGTGGCTCTGTGAACTTGGGATAGGAGCAAGGTCACCCATGTACTGAGTAAGTCTGACCTTTGTGGAAGTACACTAAAATGTGCACGAAGAGTAAAATTCATATATGTTGCACTGTGACCCCAGAAATGAGTTCAAGGTCACTCAGGTACTGTCTAAGCGTGACCTTCATAGAGAAACATGAACATGTGCAACATCAAGGTCCTAACTCGTAATAGATCTCAAATTATCAATTGAATGTTCAGTAAATTTCATATCAGCTGTCCTGTGACCTTGGGAATGAGGTTAAGGTCCAAAATCTTGCACAAAATAGGTAGACACTTGTCAAAGGTACATCCCTACGAAGTCTGACACAAATCTGGCCAAAATAATTTAAGTTATAACCATTACAAGAAATCACCATGTTAATCTTCCCTATTAAAGATTATCAAAAAAAAAAATAATTAAAAAATCCGAAAATCCCTGGAGTGTGACCATTTGAACGAATTACGTAGAGACCCACCAAAGGTACATTGCCACCAAATTTGAAGTCAATCTGACAGATGGTTTCGGAGAAGTCGAAAATGTGAATAAGCATTAGAATGCCCATTGACTTACATGGTAATCGATAGGGAAGATGCATTTACCGATAAGTACCCGAATTAAAAAAATCGTCAAAAATCAGGAATCGACAGCAGTTCCACTTAGTGACAAAAGTTTGTTTGACCCTTCCACAAAGAATATATCCTACAAGTTTCCGCTTAATCCGAGTGGTGGTCCTGGAGAAGAAGTCGAAAATAGCCAAAAACACACTAATATAATAAAAAATCAGAACAAAATTTCAGCGCGGCCTGGTGAACAAATTAAGAACTACGACCCCCTAGGAGTGTTCCTTTGTAATATCAAAGCAATTGGGTGAGCAGTTTCGGAGAAGATTTTTTAAGATTTGCTTCCAAAAAGGAAAAAAAAATCCAAAAGTCACTTGCTGCATGACCATTTGAACAAACCTGATAGACACCCACCCAAGGTACATTACTACCAACTTTGAAGTCAATCTGGATGACGGTTTCGGAGACAAAGTCAAAAACGTGAATTGGCATTAGAATGCCCATTGACTTACATCTAGCAATCAATAGGAAAACTGCATTTACCGAGAAGTACCGGAATTAACAAAATTGTTAAAAATCAGGAATCCACAGCATTGCCACTTAGCGCACAACTGTGTTTGACCCTTCCATAAGGAACATATCCACCAAGTTTCAGCTTATTTGAGTGAAAGTTCTGGAGAAGTCAAAAATAGCAACAACAACAACAAAAAAAACACAAAAAACATAAAAAAAATTAGAATATTGCAGCGTCACCTGGTGAACAAATTAAGAACTAGGAGTCCCTAGGAGTGTTCCTGTGTAATATCAGAGCAATTGGGTAAGTGGTTTCAGAGAAGATTTTTTTTAATATTTGCCGCCAAAAAGAATCCCCCCAAAAATCATAAAAAATTAAAAAATCACTGAAGTGTGACCATTGAACATACTTGGTAGAGATCCACCCAAGATACTTTCCCATCAAGTTTGAAGGAAATCTGTCTGACGGTTTGGGGGAAGAAGTCGAAAATGTGAATTGTGGACGGACGAAGGACCATCCTATAAGCTCAGCTGACTGACAAGTCAGCTGAGCTAAAAATGGTGAACTGTAGCGTTCTATGTTTCAAGCACTGTGGTTCTGACCAGGTCATTGGAAGGTGTTTCATCCTGATCCAATATCTGCACTTTTCATGAACCTCCACGGCACAAAATTATGTAAAGTTTCATTGAGCAGAGTTAAACACTGTAGATGAACTTGATATTGATATTTCACATGCCACATGAGTCATGCAGTATCATATTAATTTCGACGGAAGCATTTCCATGGCAGTTTTCTCTGTATAACGATCCGATCACATTGCTTTACAAGCAATGGTTACAAAATGTCCTTGCCGGCGGAAAGTATTGTCCCTGGCAATTCAGAGTGAGGCAACAAAGTAATACCAAACAATTTGAAAGTAACTTGATCAAAGTGCTTTGCGACTAAGATTCTCCACACAATTACGTCAGCAAAAACATGAGTCAACGACAATACCATGTTACGTGTTTGCAAGACACACCACAAGGGCTTGCTCTTCGTCTCAATGCTACTTTCAACCATGCCGCAGGGTGTCTCTGTGACTCTGAGACAAACATATTTTTTCACAAAACGCAAATCAGACTACGGTAGGCTATCACACAGTGAGTCTAGTGCAATGCGTGCATGACATGCAAAACAGACACTCTTTCCAAGGCCAATCAAGCCAATCTTGAAGCTAACGGTCTTGATATCAAACATTCCCACACCCATGCGAAAAAAGCCACTATCATTCTTACCTGCCTGAGCATAGATTCTGCTTTTACGGTATCAAACTTTTGGGCTGAAGCATAAATTATTAAATCATTTATTGGGTACTTCCATGTATAGGCCTACTGCAGATGAAATAATAATAATAATAATAATAATAATAATAATAATAATAATAATAATAATAATAATAATAAAAATAATAATAATAATAATAATAATAATAATAATAATAATAATAATAATAATAATAATAATAATAATAATAATAATAATAATTGACCAAGAAGGAAATTGAAGAACACATGCAAAACAGATTGGCACAGGTCAAGATAAAGTTAAAATTTAGCTTATTTCGTAAAATGAAGATACGACGTTATTTTCTTTTCGGTGAAGGACTTGATTTAGTCCTTTATTAAATCATGGTGGTCTGCAAACTCAAATGTGCCTAAATGGCCTTACGTGGATCACATCTTATCATATTGATTCAAGCAGCCACATGGATTTTTTTTCTGAAGGACGTATTAAGCCAGCTTAGGCCTAAAGAATTATCTAATAGAAAAAGGTAGAATTATGGGCAGAAATATGTTTTTATATAATGACTCAAGACAGAGCATAAAAAGTTTTCAAAATTCCACTTAATTTAAACATTAAACTGTGAATACTCCCTTCTTCCTTGCCCATTCCAACATCACCATTTCCCTAGAATGTCAATTGAGAGAATTATGCACTATACTTGTAGTTCGATGCAGGTACTACAAAGCCTCACCTACACGCTCGAAGAACAAGTCGTTGGCATGCAGGCTTTGCTAACATTTTGTCATTTTGCGACCAATAGGCGCAAGAGCTACTCATCAAACACACGATTATACGGAAACAGGCAATCTAAAAGGCTCTCATCACATATAATCTGTGGTAAATTTTCGATATTTTCCACAATGTGTACTGTAGATCTCTCTGTATCCTAAGTCAAATATATCAGGGCCGGCTGTAGCATGTGCAAAACGGGCCTCCAAAAGTGTTCGAAAATCCAAAATTGCCATACATAGCGACACGTTTATTTTTTAGAATAATTGGCATTTTGCACTTGTCTGTTATACATGATCGCTTACATAAACGGATGTCAACTAAGAAAATAACATTGCAAGCATCAAAATCATGAAGCTTTTAGCACTAGTTGGGATGCAATTTCCACCTAACAGACCACTAAACCTAAAACCATTTTAGCAATTACGAGTTGGTTCTTGTAATTACAGTTTTCGTCTAATTTAGAGCTTTTTCTTGTAATTACAAATCTCATCGCTGTTTTACAGGTCGTAGTTACGAGCTCTTTACCCCCAATTACTGGTTTTTTCTTGTAACTGTGAGATTTCGTTCCAATTGCGACTTTTCCTTGTACGTGCAATTCAAAGTTTTACAAGTCATAATTGCGAGCTTTTATTTTTTTCGTAATAATACGTTTTTACAGTCTTAATTTCACTTTTTCTGGTGATTACAAAGTTTCAAAAGTCGTTAGTACGAGTTTGAAAAGCTGCAATTAGGAAAAAAACTTGTAACTGCCTAAGCCTCGATACGCCCATTATGACAAGCAAATTTGTAGTTACGAGAAAAAAACCTCGTACTTTCGTGATAAATCGTGATGGCTATTTTTTTTTTTTTTAATTTGGCGGTCTTATTAGGCTTCCTTACAAATGCGACCCAAATTCATCAGAGGAAAATTCACAAACTAGATCACGATTCGAATTTGATACTTTCAAACACCAGGAAGTAAACCTGTGAACACAACCAGCAGCATGAACGCAAATGCATCAGTTTGGAATATTTATCTGTAGTCAAAAATCGTGATTACTTTCACTTTAAATTGATAAAATCTAAAGATACATATCCATAGTAAGCATTCGTCAAGCATTTATTAAAAACACAGTCACCACTAAGCTACCGATATTAGTTTAAATATATACAAGGCTTGGGGGATCAAATTCATAGAGCCGTCAGTTTTTATATTCCTATCGGATAAAGAGAAGCAAACAAACAAATGTTATACTGAATTTTAAAAGGTTTCTGTTCAAACGAGGTTTCTGCTAGCCCATCCCCATTGAACTTATTAGCTGTTGTTGGTCTTAATTATTGCAAAGTATTATGACAACATAGTGTATTTGATTTAAACATGTTTATTTATTCTTGATGGCTTAATAGTACAACAGGTACCTATCAAGAAGCTATCCGGCACATGTACGACCCACAAAACGCAAAGTACAGTACAACAATTAAGACAATAAGACACTACAATTATACAAGCAGAAAATAATGAAATACTCAACCATTGAATAAAGCTAAGAACCATGCGCATAATCGATATGGATACAAACTATCGGTAAGAGGGTCAAATAAGGTGAAAACAAACAATTTTGTGGCCCCGAGAGGATGTATCGTTGCATAACATGGCAAATAAGAAAGCGTGCTGACAACAAAAAAGTTGTTTTCTGCAAAGTTGTCAGTAATATACTGCTATAGCTACGATTTTGCGTTTTGGTTTTTAACAATACCCAACGTTACATCGACACGTAGGCATAAGAGTACCTGGCCCACTTTTGTTAATCTGACTCAAAGCTATCGCCCACATTTTTACACTTTAATATGTACTTACCTGTCAGCCATTTTAATAGGTAATAATCATCGTGCTCTGGTTTCAGAACGGCACACACTTGTTGCCGGAACTAAAAAAAAGAAGAGCAGTAGAAAATAAGTCCTCCTATAGAGAAACATTTCTGGAGGTGCAAGGGCAAGAGGCAAGAGGCTTCAACGTTTGTATCTGTTAAATCTGGAAGCTTAGATGAAAAAATATACGGTGTCTTTTGGTGTAGTCCGCTACAACTTGTCTAGCAGCTTCTTTTAAAAATCTTAATTAATATATGTGTAGATTATCATTAGTGTCAAGACTGCATAACGTAGACATTCGGCATATGTATAAAAGCTGGTCTCTGTTTTTTAGTTTAAACATATTTTTTTCAGCTGGATCGCCCTATAGTACAAAAAGACTAATACATGGGTTCTCCAGACAAGGAGAGACGCACAAAGTATGTGTACAAAACACACAGGACATTACAAAGCTATGTTACCAATTCAGTTATGTGTTTAGATACACATCATTTGACCAAAACTGTTTCTCATCGAGAATTTTTTTTTCAAATGACGAGATAGCTGGACCTTTTTCTCTCTTTTCCCCTTCTCACTCTCAGTCTTTTCTAATCCGCAAATTTTTGCACTAAAAAGAGCTCTCAGCGTTTAAATAACCCGTACGCAAAAGACAAACAATCAGTTTTGGTTTTTGGTCCTATACATAATTTTCTTTTGTTTTTTCTTTTATTTCTATTTTTCTTTCTTTCTTTCTTTTTCTTTCTTTCTTTCTTTTTCTTTCTTTCTTTTTCTTTCTTTCTTTCTTTCTTTCTTTGTTTTTGTTTCTTTCTTTCACTTCTTCCATCCTTCATTCCTTTTTTCATTTCTTTCTGTTTCTCTCCCTTTTTGTGTTTCTGGGCATTTCGACTCTAGTGGTTGGTAGTTGCTCTATTGCTGTGCAATTCTTCAATTTAAAGGCATACTAAAAATTCTGCGCTCGAAGGTCTTGCTAAAGTTTTTACATACAAAAATATTGCATCCATAAACCTGACGTTGAAGAAATCTCTATCTGACACCACGAAGACGTTTTACGAAGTTTAATTTATAGGCCTGCTGTCTTTCACTATGTTTGTGTACTTGATTGCAAGGGAGACTTGGATTACTCACAATGAGAAATATTTACAGCCAAATGAGTTGATGTCATCAAGGCAAAAGCATTGGAAGTCATTGAAGCCTCCCCATTTAACGACACGATATATACACCAAAAACTTTTTGACATACAATTTTAGGATTTTTGCTGGTCTTGGCAGATGAATATCGAACTCAAAAAGTAAATATAAGAAAATGACGGGAAAAAAAATTCGAATATGCAAACCCACATGGGTCTCTTTGATTCCCATTTATATAAGAAGGCAATAGCGCCCGTCAATCAATCACACAAGCTGCGCTGGGTCTGACCATTGTCTGAAGATGTGAGAGTGTTAGCTAATATCCCATGCGGATATGGACTATGAACTGTTCATCAATGGCCAACAAAACCGAGTGTGTGTGTGTGTGTGCGTTGTTTTTTTTGTTTTGTTTTGTTTTTTTTTTGGGGGGGGTTTTTTTTGTTTTTTTTGTTTTTGTTTTTGTTGTTGTTGTTGTTGTTGTTGTTGTTGTTGTTTTTTGTTTTCTGTTTTTTGTTATGTTTTTTGTTTTGTTTTGTTTTGTTTTGTTTGTTTCTTTTGTTTTTTTGTTTTTTTTTTTTGTTTTCTGTTTTTTTGTTTTGTTTTTTGCGTTTTTTTTCGTTTTTTTTTGTTTTTTTTTTTGTTTTGTTTTTTCGTTTTGTTTTGTTTTGTTTTTGTTTTTGTTTTTTTGTTTTTTTTTTTGTTTTTTTTTTTGTTTTGTTTCACGCACAGTGTTTTGTTTGAATTTTTGACTGAAACCATTACTCACAGCTGACCGTACTTTAACTCTGGTTGTGCCATAACTTTTTTCAGAAACCCTGCCAAAGTGCCAAATACCGATTTTTTGGTACGTTATGTAATAGAGTCCTGACAATTGACCAGGGGATACCAAAATATCAGTATGTATATGGCACTACCAAAGGCCCTACTGATTGACGGGGTCGAACTTTCCATAAAGTTTGGAGTCAAATGTCTTAGAAATAATATCCGGTGATTTTACACATATATCATAATTTAAAACGAGGATCTTAATGCATATAAAATGACCCTCCTTGGCAAGCCAAAAAACGCGATCTTTCCTCCAGATCGTGGCCACTGGCGTGAAACTGTTGCTGACGCCACACACGCAACCTTTCTCTCAGCCAGCGTGCGATATGCCGACAGTACATTAGTGTTAAGCATGCAGGGTAAGACAGGGGAACTTCAGTGATCATGAGCATCATGATGATAATGGCAATCTGAACTTATTCTTAACCATTTCTGATGAAGATGAACAAGACAGTCAAGCCGTACCAACAAAAGGACTACCCGTTTGCTTTCTTTTTTATTTTTATTTTTTCCTTTTGTGTGTGTGTTTGTTTGTTTGTTTTTTTTTTTTTTGTTTTTTTTTTTGTTTGTTTGTTTGTTTGTTTTTGATTGCATTATAATTCTTACACTGTGACTTTTTACTTTCACCTAAATGTTGATTTCTCACTTCAATTTATCATATGTATCAAATGTATATCATGTGTACTACGAGTACGAAATAAAGATTTATATAAAACTCATCCAAATATGATTGTTTCAGTGACAACTTGTGTGAATGTTCAGACTCATGTAATGCTTCAAGGACAATATAAGACTTGTTGCAGGAAATTGAGCTGTATGAAGGAGAGTGTGTGAAGGTCTTCCCATCATTCCTGAAGTTTCTCTACGGCTGCCATATTGTCCTCAATGCAGACAACACACTGCCAGTGCTAGTGGGCCAAGCTATAAAGCTCCACAGTCAATTTAGTGTCTTCAAAACCCTTTGAAGCTCGATTTCTCTCTTTGATGTAACGGACAAGAGAGGTAACTTTATACGGTTATTCCGGGAAAACGGCTTAGCGAAAAGGAAATAAATAAATAAATAAATAAATAAATAAATAAATAAATAAATAAATAAACAAACAAACAAACAAACAAACAAACAAACAAACAAATAAACAAACAAACAAACAAATAAATAAATAAATAAATAATAATTTATTAAAACCTCCGAATTCGAGGAAAAACACATATAATACATCGAGATAAACACAATGAGACTATACAAATAAAATAAACAGAAATTATTACAGAATAAAACAGGATGTACCGTAAAACTAACGAGGTTTCGTTAGCAGTGATACCAGCATATGTTCTTCTCCATAAGGTTTAACAAAATAAAGATATATATATATATATATATATATATATATATATATATATATATATATATATATATATATATACATATATATAATTAAAAGGATAACGCTTGTAAAGGTCTCAACCATACAAAAGAGAATACAATAGAGAAGCATCCACCGACATTCATTTGCTTGCCCCGTTTTATTTCTATGGACCAAAGAAACTGAACAGGTCAAAGATTAAATGAAAAGGTGACATGTCTTGTGGTGACAAAAGTAATCGGGATATAAAAATCGTAGGATACATGTTTTCCGTAGATACGTTATCTACAAATGCACATATTTTCATAAATTTATGTCAAGCATGCTATGACTTATTTCGATGTTAAGATATTCATTGTCGACATACAAGCCAATGTTTATTTTACAAATAAAGAGAAAAAACTCTGATCACAATTCGTACATCATCTTTGTATCATGACGAACAGACACACATATATGGTTTGGGTGTAGTACGGAAAATACTTTTTGGAGATATAAGTCGCAAGTAGTTTTGGTGAATCGCGCGTCGTTATAGAAACTCAGTAGAGACCCAAGGTACATCCCCGCCAAGTTTGGAATGAATGTGACGGACAATTTCAGAGAAGTCAAGTGCCCGAATTAAAAAAAAAATCGTGTAAAGATCGAGGATCTGAAGCAGCACCAGCCGTAAAGAATTAGGCCCAGTCAGTCGGTTTGGGGGAAGAAGATCTTTGAAGATTTTGCCAAAAAATGAAGAGGAAAAAATCAAAATATAAACAAACCAATCTTGGCAGCTTGATCTTGAGGCTCACGCCCTATTTATCCTAGGACATCGACGCAAATGATAATAATAATAATAATAATAATAATAATAATAATAATAATAATAATAATAATAATAATAATAATAATAATAATAATAATAATAATAATAATAATAATAATATGACTTATTTATACTTGCTAGCCTGTTTACTCATAGAATGTTTTTACACAGGTGTCAATTACACTGCGCGGTTATTGAATTTAAAACTATAGTTGATAGCTTTTTTCTCTTTGGCCCCTTCTTGTCTTTGTGACCGTCCAACTGATTCGTATCAGTGTGCTGCCATCTTGCGTCAACGAGCCTACTTACCCTTTTTTCTTTCGCGTCTCCCCTAAACTTAAAAGTTAAGTTTTCCATTTCTTTGTCTTCTAAATATGAACTATCCCTATATGCGACAATATAAAGAAAGCCGTCGAGCAGGTTCGGTCAGATACTCATTTGAAGTGGAACTTGACACTACGTTTTGCCTTGCCGTCTCCACGTTTTCCATGGGCAGTTATAGCATATATCAGATGGTCGCATGTCTGGGAGCTTTGTGCGTACGTATTACCTCGTGTTTTATCGGTTTTGTCTTTAATCGTGAATTTTTATTCTATTTTGGATAAATATCGCTGTTAATTATCGCTTTGCAGCCGGTCGTTCATTGTGACACGTTGCAATATATTTCTGACATACAGGCGGATTGTCAGGCCATAAAATTTCCGTAAGTATTTTGATATTAAGTTTTTGCGCTAATTAAAAGTATTCTGCGCATATGTCGTTATATCTGCTTGCCACGCCCGAGATGTAAAGTTTTCAGAATTGAGAATTTAATGTTGAATACATTTCAACTAGGCGCGGTTAAATGTTTAGATCTATTATATAACTTTAAAGCACCTTTCAGGTTTGAACTCAAACCTGTGTATTGATATTGAGAGTGTATTTGAAACTGAGTCATATTATCACTAGACATCATGTCTTGGTATAAATATCAATATTTGTTTGTCGAAGTTGTATTCACGTCACGTTGCACAAGATTCACTTGTGTCTGTTGAACGGGTTTCATTAAGATTATTGCCACGTAAAATGTATTTTGCGCACGCAGTTGAATCATGAAATTTGTGCAACAGTTGTGTAACTTGCATGGATAAAATTATATGCACGCCGCTAGAAATGTGTAAAGTTGCACCAGTATATGGATACATTTTAGGTCTTGGACCAGTAACCTAGGCCTAATGCATTTACATGTTAAAATAACGACATTCGCTGGCTTATTTCTCCTATTTGAAACGTAAAACTGCAACTTCCTTGGCATTCTGCTTCAAGTTTATACCGGTAGCAGCAAGTTAAAACCAAGAAAATGGGGGGTCATGTGATAAGATTTTTTTTACAGGTGCATTTGTGTACCTTACCCCCATGATTGACCGTTCCGCGCCAAATATGTCTCCAAAAATACACAAAGTTATCACATGATTAAAAATATTTCTAGAGTAGCTGTGCCTTTCTAAAACTCACAGTTGATAAGTATTTTCCTATCCAAAATGATGATGGGACTCAATTTGGGATGCTCTGCTCCTGTGATATTAACATCCAATAGACACAGCAACAGTATTCTGTGCTCGATCAAAAGTTGTGGATCAGTTGACCCGACCTTGAGGGGTTACTGGTCCAAGACCTTTAGC